>VDFB02341058.1:191044-222271 GCA_007258455.2 Sequoia sempervirens | reverse complement strand
ATACCAATATAATATTTCATGAAAATGAGGGGAAAATTGGTGCACCTAAACTTAAATCTATTATAACTTTACTAGAAGTAATAGAAAGGTTGCCTTTAAAATGTGATATATATTATGTGTTATCATATGGAGTCACTATTTATATTTTTTATATTAAAATAGAATTAAAATAAATGGTACATTAATGTAAAGGAGGTCTAAAACTTTAAAGAATAAAATTATTTTACCAATTTTTTAAAAAAGTAATGCTAATATTGAGAAAGATTTGATCACGAGTTTTGAACCTTTTAAAAAATATGATACCCTCACGATTGTAACCAATGATAGAGCCTCCTTTTAAGTGCTACCACTTTTCCCAATTCCAAAATTATAATTACAAGTATTCAAACATGAGAGAAGATGAGATTTTGGATCTTTAGGCATGATAGAAGAATGGGTTTCTTAGCTATGATAATTAATAATAGAAAAATAACTTTTTGATGGTCAAACTTTTTTTATGATTGAGATTTGGTGGAATACAATATTAGTTTAATGGTAAAGATGTTTGAGTGTGAATACTTTCATTAGAATTGAAATGCTTCAAGTGGAATCTTTAGTAAAAAAAGAAATTATTATATCACTAGTAAAAGATTTGAAATTTGCAAAAGATTTAAAATTGAAATATCTCGTAACTCTTAGCATAAATCATCATTTTTTAAAAGATACATTCAATTTTTATTTATTTTTAATTAATATATGATATACCAAACATATTTTTGAGATTGTGACCTAATACATTTGAACTCCTTCATGGTTAAATTAATTTTTTAACTCTTCATGACAAAATTACCTTTATAGATCATGTTGGATTTACCTTTACTATATAAGTTATGACTAAGATGGTTTTACCTATTACATTTTTCTTTGGTGACTTATTTTGTGGTTTTAGTACCTTCTTTTAACAAAGGTTTTTATTTGGATCTTATGGGATTTTAGGTTTAAATGGTCAAGCTTATGCTCCCTTGTTCTGATCTATTGATTACACTACTCCCAAGCTTAGCTCATAGCCTTTTGCTTTTCACCTAAAGCACTACATAGATTTTATACATTTCCTTTTTCTTTGGTAAGTTTGACTTCTTAAACACTTCATTTCAACCTGTCCTACGAGTGGATAAGATCAATGAAGTGTATATTGTAATTGGTGCCACAACTTGCATTATCCATATCATATTTATATGGAAGAAAGAACAAAGAAAAATAAAAATCTCAATAATTAAAAGCAATATTATATATTTGTTTTGTTTTTAATCAAACGAGCATTTCTATTTGACGATATAACCTAGGACCACTCTACCTAATAATTAGGGCATGCATGTGGGCAATAAAATATTTATTTATTTCTTTTCAACTAAGAAGTTTATAAGTAGTGTTGTTAAATTTAGTCTGACATGGAGTGTTGTGTATGTTTCGTGTGATTGACAGAGGACTGTTATTTTTAAGGTTTTCTTAGACCTAGTAGGGTCATTTGTGATGTTAAGCAAACGTCATTTAATGCCACATTGAATGCATTTTGTGGGGGAGTCCAAAGCTATATAGTCTCTTTAAGTCTACTCATATTTGTCTTGATTGCATACGTGTCACCTTTTTTTTTTTGGTAAATGCTAGGAAACTATTGAATGCACCAAGGATATAATCAAGCCATCACTATTTGTGCCAGCTCATCAGTTCTTTATGGCAAAATTTTCTAATCAATAATTCTTGGTGGCTCCTTGAGTCCTTTCATGGACATATCTGGAATCTAGATATTATCTTGCCCTCAAGGATCTAATGATGAAGCTTATATCTTGATGTTCAAAGGAAGTTCCTTTGGCTGTTAAAATCCTTGGATAAATATGGATAACTATTGATTATTCATAGGAGAAACTTCTTGATGGGAAATCCTTGAGTTGAAATGATCTGATGGCCACCCATTTCTGTCCAAGTTGTCAAGATTTTTTTTTTTTAATTCAATATTGTCATATTAGCTCATTATTCTTTTGAGGAGCAATCTTATCCTCATTGCCTAGTTCACACAGTCCACAGCAAAGTAGCTATTTTAAGTAGAAACCTTATCCTCATAATTGACCATAAAAAATTATATAAAAAGCATACAGACTGTTAGATTATTGTTATCAGGCCATTTTCACAGACCATAAACTAATAAACACAAGCTTCTTTCATCATGCGTGTCTGTCATTGCTAGTTTTGATTCTGCAGAAACAATAATAACAATTAAAGCATTGATTGATTTAGATGTTATTAGTAGAGCAGAGCTGGCTACTAACCCAAGTAGATTCAATAACGGATAAGCATCAAATAAATTAAATTGGTGCATTTTTGGCCTTGTGTTTTTGTTATGGCGTCATCACCACCATACTTTTCATGCCTGGAGGAATTATTCAAATCAAGGAGTCTTATCCATATTGTCATTTCCAATGCTAGGAGTAGAATTTTTATGATTATTTAATAGACAATAAGAGAAGCAACAGTGGAACAACATTCAATAGCAGGTGGACATTTGGGTCATCAAGGTTATGGTTCAATCCAAAGGGGTTATCTGTGCTGGCCTGCTGGGGGGGTGCTATTGGCCCATGCAGATAAAGACAAGATAGTGAGTACATGGCATTTGATGTGGGTCTACACGTTCATACACAAGAGAAAAACTCAGATAGATAACAAGTCTACAAGATCACTCATTGGGTCAATCCTTCTGCATAGCTATAACACAAATTTGAAGACTAAATGACAAGTAGCTTTCATGTTTCAAAAGAATGGACACAATCTTTGAATTCGTCTATATCTGCTGCTAGGTGTCCATCAAATGTGGCATATCTGCTAACTGTTGGATTATATGTGGACAACCTGGCGAGGTTGAAAAGTTTCTATGGTATATTAGTCAATCTTATGTTGGAATATTTCTGAACAATCTATTCCATGGCAGAGCCGTTTCTGGCAGGGAGTGTTATAATTGAAATACATGTGTTCCCCTTTATTCTTGATTTGCCAAAATAGTCTTCTACTTCTGTGCAATTTTCTCCGTTACCCTGTGCTCTACTCATCATATCAACATGTATTTCTTTTCCTCTGACAATTTCTTTATAGCTATCTCTGCCACTTTCCAATCATCTTTGTATGCGTTTTTTTCAATTTCATGAGTAATTTTTTTTATGGGGCTCCTAAAAGACTGAAGAGTAATGCATTATACGAGCCTGTTCTATCTTTAACTTAGTTCAAAAAGAAAACCATGGATACCAATGAAGTAGTTCTGAATAAGACTTCCATGGCTGAGATACTAGACCAGAGTTCTTGTGCTATTTGTCAATCTAACCTATGGAGATCCTCTGGTGTTTCACACTCGGACACATATAGATGTGATCCTCGAGCTCAAAAGGAAAAGGTAAAATCAGATTAACTGGCAGTATCATTTGTTCTAATGTTCTTGCCTTATGTGAAAACCTTTTGTCACTTGGGTAGTATATTTTGTACTGCTCTAGACTAATAGTTCGCTTTCAAATATTCATATTGGATCAGGTGCAATGCACACCGACCATTTTGTTCTTTGCTGTTAATGTTGAGATCTTTCATAGCATAAACTGACTTAAGACAGGAAGTAAGCCCTTTGAATATTTTCCTTTTTCACTAAGATCACATAACATGGTATGAAGTATTTGAATCCCATTTGATCACTATCTTATCTTCTTCTTTTGTGTAGCTTTTAATGAGAAATAACCAATTTCCTACTGACTTCCTTTTCAGCAAAGAAATCTTCTCTATTGTAAGGTATTTTCAATTTTGGGGTGTATTGAGTCTACCAGTCTCATGTGAAGTACTAATGTCTGTAATATACAACCCACACTTGCTCAGATCTGATTGACAAATTCTTAGTTTGTAATATTTTATAGGCTAATGCTGATCTATGAGAATGCTCATATGAAGTGGATAATGGGTCAGGCTGACTGAATCGGTCTTATATTTGATCTTCATTATTCAATATAGATTTGATTTCCTTTTTTATGAATCTTACTCAAGGCCTATTGAACTTGAAATGAACATTTTGCAGACTCAGTGTACACTGTCAGCCACCATGGAGGTATTGGACAAGCAAAATAAACTTCTTCACAGTGAAGACCCTCATGGTGTAACAGGTAATTTAAGAATTTTATTTGTTGCAAGTTTGTGAACCTATCCACCCCTCATTACTTTGTTACTCTTCCTGTTGGGATTGAGATTCATAATATGGTGAGGCTCTCTAAATCTCTTCAATTATGACCTTAATCCCCTCTTTGCAATGGCAGGCAAGATTTAGTAGTGTAGAAATTCTTGTTATTGCTCTGTATTCACACCCTAAACAATATTAGACATTTGCTTACACCAAAAAATATTTTAAGTTTCCCAAATGTTAGCTGAAACAGTTCAATCTCTACTTGAATAAGTGATATAATGCTACAAATCTTGAAAGTTCTCACAGTGTACATAAAGGAAAAAGAAAGCAGGAAACTAAATAAATGAACAGCAAGAGTGACTGTTAGTTACTGTAACATTTATAGTATTCCTTTAATATATTTGTGTCTCTGAAGTAATATCTTTCGTTTGATTAACAACACAGTAAAGGAAGAGAGCCAGTCACAAGGGCCTAAAAAGTTAGGCAAACATAGTCCAGAACAGTGCTTCCTAGGCTCTTCTGTATATTATGGAGGACCTGATGAGCTTTATGGCATTCCCAAAGAAAGAAAGGAAGACCCAAGTGAGGTAAAACCTAAGGATACTATTTTTCCAAACTTTAATTCCTGTAGACTGGTAGACTAAAAAAATTTCTGGTTGTTTGAACCTCAGCTATTATTTGACTACAAAATTACTAACTGTCCCACAGATTAAAAAGGAAGCTAAGCAATTGGAAGATGCCATGGACCCATTTCAGCCTGAATATGCAACTCGAGGGAATTGGTGGGAAGGTCAGATAAATTTAGGACCCAGTACTTAATTCAATTTCAATTGGAATAACTCATAAGTGATTTTTTATTAAATACAAACTATTTTCTTTCTTTCATTATTATTATTCATTATAAATTTTCTGATGTGGAGTTTTGATTTTCTTGTTGCAGGTTCCCTTTAAATTTATTATATAAAGTTAAGGTTTCTTGTTCACATCATCAAATATGATGTTATAACAACACATTTTTTAAGGTTTCATAAAATATCTCTAAACAATCCATTTGATGGTAAACCCATCTAGCATCGCCTGATTGATTGCCTTTTGGAATTATTGAGCAAATTTCATTCAATTAATAATAATGATCACCATTGATAGCCTTCAAGTCAAAAGTAATAATACTTCATTACAATAATAATAGTCTTAAAATCTACAAATGCTATCTTAACTCTTATAATGAACTCAACCATTAGATCATTTCTCCTAAATTAAAACAAAGGAAATAATACAAATACTATTTAAGTAGGTTCCAAAGGCCTAAAAGGTGACAAAAGTGGTCATAGTTGTTAAAGCATTTCTCTTCAACCACTACCAAAATCTAGCTAAAATGTCTAATTATTTTTTCAACATAATATTTTTACTAAGGTAACCATATTAACAAGTTAATATATTTCATAAACTCTTTTATATCATGATTTGGGAGGGGATAAAAGGCTAATTATATTACCTCCATCAATATTGGCATCAACAACCTACACATATGTCTATATTACAGTTTATGTGAATTTTTGCATCAAGGTTTGTATGAACGTTACCTTATGATTAAAGTGAGATTACTTATTACAATTTTCATAGAAACTGGGAAAGAAACTTGAATTTGAAGAAACACTAGAAATTTTACATAAAGCATGTGTCATCATTTGGGCTGATGCAAGAAGTTGGGTCCACAAAAACCTTAAAAAGTGGAAGTGTTTTTGCCATTTTTTTAAAAAGATCACACTTGGATTGAAAATTTGAAGCACTTACACAACGAATCTTAGAAAAGGTCAATAATATGAAATTTAGGATTTTGAATCTAGTTTCCAAATATGTAATTTATTCAAATACCCAGATGATAGAAATTGAATTATGATAGAGATGTATAAAAACCACTTTTTAAAAGTCTTTTTTTCTTTTACCATACCATGCATGTGTTTAATATATTTTTTATTGAATTTTTATTGGTCTTAATTGCTATTTTTAAAATTCGATGTGTAAGACAACATAATTGGACCTAAACTAAAAAAAAATTGAATCTTTTTTTTCATTGTGTAGAAAATTGTCTAAAGATTGACGCCATAGAATTTTTGATATTTCAAGTTTATGGACTAGTTTTCTTAGAAATTAATTTAAAAATAACAAATATAATTCAATTTTAAGAAAAATTATATGTTTGAAAACAAGAAATCATGTTCTCTAATCGGTTTTAATTTCATAGATTGATTTAGAAAAAAAATCTATCAGCCATATTGCCAAAATTGGACATTTCTCTTGAGCCTACCTTAGTTTTTTAGTTGTAGGTCAAAGGCTAAGGGTCAAGTTGCCAAGCCTTTCCCGAGCCTAAAACCAAGGCAACATGTGGGTTGGGGATTCAAAATTTTAAAAATGCTTATGCGTTACAAAATACATACACATTCTTTATTTGCTTGATTATTTAAAAAATTAAATACTTTTTAGAAACATGTATGCGTTACAAAATATATTACGTGTTTTGTGTTACAAAATATGTACGTGTTTGGTGTTACAAAATGTGTACATGTTTTGTGTTACAAAACATGTACTTGTTTTGTGTTACAAAACATGTACTTGTTTTGTGTTACAAAACATGTACTTGTTTTGTGTTACAAAATGCATACACATTTTAAAACACATACGCATTTCTAAAAGGTATTTATTTTTTTAAATAAATGACTTGTGTGTGTTATAAAAAGCATATGCGTTGTATAACACATACGTGTTTTTAGTGCACACGAGTTTTTCTAGGATAATGTACTCGAAGCATACCGCATACACAATTTTTAAATAATGTGTACACTTTTTTTGCAAGACTTTTTTTAATCTTTTTTTTCATTGTGTAGAAAGTTGTCTAAAGATTGATGCCATAGAATATTTTTTACAAGAAAATTAACCAAAAATAAGTTATTAAAAAGCAAAAAAGGTTTGATATTTCAAGTTTATGGAATAGTTTGCTTATAAATTAATTTAAAAATAACAAATATAATCCAATCTTTAAAAAAATTATATGTTTGAAAAAAAGACATCATGTTCTCTAATCGGTTTTAATTTCATAGATTGATTCAAAAAAAAATTCCATCAGCCATATTGCCAAAGTTGGGCATTTCTCTTGAACCAACCTTAGTTTTTAAGTTGTAGGTCAAAGGCTAAGGGTCAGGTTGCCAAGCCTTTCCAGAGCCTAAAACCAAGGCAATATGTGGGTTGGGGATTCAAAATTTTAAAAATACGTATGCGTTACAAAATGCATACATGTTCTTTATTTGCTTGATTATTTAAAAAATTAAATACTTTTTAGAAACATGTATAAGTTACAAAATGTGTACTTTTTTTGCGTTACAAAATGCATACATGTTTTGTGTTACAAAACACGTACGCATTGTATAATGCATACAACACATATGCGTTGTATAAATACATGTTTCTAAAAGGTATTTAATTTTTTAAATAAATGATGTGTGTGTTATAAAACACATATGCGTTGTATAATGCATACGCGTTTTTAGTGCATATGAATTTTTCTAGGATCGGGTACTCAAATCATACCGCATACACATTTTTTAAATAACACATGTATTTTTTGCAAGATTTTTCTTTTGGCTGAAACTTCCCCTCTTCGTGGACCCAACTTCTTGCTTTTACCCATTTATGACAAGTTTGTGCCAATACTTGTATTTCTTTGGTGTTAGTTTTTCTATGCCAAAATTTTATTTTGCAAGTGTGTGTGTTTGTATGCATGCACATCTATACATATATACACATATATACAAACATACATATTTATATGAATATAAATATATATATACATATATGCATAAATATATATATATGCATATGTATATGTATATGTATATGTATATATATACATACACATACACATGTATATGTGTATGTATGTATATATATATGTATATATATACATACATACACATATATAATATAGATATACATATTTCTTTGTACCAACACTAACATGTGTCAAGATATGAAAAATAAGATGTCCTACCACACTTCTAAATAAAAGGATATTAACATTTATATTCATTCAACTCAAAGTGAAAACATGCTAGAAATAGATGAAAACCTTTCATATCAATCATACCCATAAAAATGTTAATATGCCCAAATCCATAAACTATTCCAAAGAAGTCCTAACAAATATTATCATAGCTCAATACCAAATCATTAGGAGAATAATTAAAATAGATAATATTAAATACACCTACTTCTCAAAAATCCCTCAATACTATTGCACATTTGAAGATAAGATACAAATATATATATTTGTGTGTGTGTGTGTATACATACACATATATAATATAGATACACATATTTCTTTGTACCAACACTAACATGTGTCAAGATATGAAAAATAAGATGTCCTACCATACTTCTAAATAAAAGGATATTAATATTTATTCATTCAACTCAAAGTGAAAACATGCTAGAAATAGATGAAAAACTTTCATATCAATCATACCCATAAAAGTGTTAATATGCCCAAATCCATAAACTATTCCAAAGAAGTCCTAACAAATATTATCATAGCTCAATACCAAATCATTAGGAGAATAATTAAAATAGATAATATTAAATACACCTACTTCTCAAAAATCCCTCAATACTATTGCACATTTGAAGATAAGATACAAATAAATAATGCATCTAATAATAAGGTGGAAAAATTATCTTAGATTATTCACATAATAACTAGACCAAGAGTGGGATACAAGATTTTCCAATGCATACAACACCAAGAAATAAGACCTTACATTAAAAGGAAAACTTCTCATCATGTGCATATCCATATGTAGGATGCTTGATTCTTACATTTAAACTTCATAACATGTAATCATTCTAATAGATATTTATAAGAACAAATATATCCAACCATAGCAAAGGATTTAGAGTATCCATGAGCATCTAGCTAATCAATCCATGCCAACTTCAAATGCAACCTACAAAATCATGAAGTTGGACAAGAATGAGAAATATTTATAACCAAAGAGAATTGCATCCCCTCAAATGGATATCACAAAAAATACATTAGAAAAATAATCCTAGATTTCTCCATGGCCACCAGGATGTTAGTGAACTCTCATCTTAAACAAGAAATAGAATCCAAGGTATCTTGATGACACCAACAATAATTATAGAAGATCTTGCATCTAAATTGGTATCTAAACACAAATTTATTAAAGCTCCCATTGAAATTGATATCAATTTATACTTGGCATCGTGATTAAAATATCCAAATCAAAGATCATCCATGGCTCTCACATAGCTAAACTACACATTGTAACACCAAAAAATTTGAAATAAGAACAAGGATATTGTAAAAAAGACATAAGTTTCTATGTAACTACACAAATATCAAAAATAAAATTTAAAAATCTACACATGAAATCACCAACCACTATAAGTCCCAATATACAAATATATTAGCTATTCAAACTAACCATAATTTCCTCACTATAATAAGCATACCAATGCAACAAGGTAACTAGGAAAGGTGAAATAGAAAATAAATTGTGTTTGGTAATTCACAAGATCTACACACATGTAATATTTTGAAGAAAATAATCATGACTAGTGCTCCAATCTCAAATAACTAAATAAATAGATTTAGTGCCACATCATTAACATTAAAAACAAAAGAAACTAGAAAAAACATGTATATTCCCAAGATTGAAGCACTATTATCAAATGAAAAAGAATGTAAATTTGTAACTAGTTTCATGCAAAATACAATTAATATAATCTTTTACATAGATATATAAACCACATATTTTTGTTAATATGTAAAATTTGTAAAACCATCTATGTAAATTTGAATCCATTTAAACATGTCAATTATCACACCCCATTTTGGACTAGTTTAAACTGTGTTGTTTTAAATGAAAAATTTGTTATGCATATTCAATCTATTGCACTATGTTGTCATCATTGTTTTCATTGATGTAAACCTTTGGTAGGTCTGTATGGTGTTGATTAGGTGTTGCAGATGCAACAGGGTCACTTGGTTTCCATGTGCTTTTGATAAATTTTGTATAAATATTGTACAAGGTGACTGGGAAGTGTTATGTATTTTGCTCCACATTTCTTCATTCTTGAATATGTGCTTGTGTGGTTTAAAAGTAATGATAAAAGGTCTTAGAAGGTGTTATACTAGAGTTTCTAGTTCTAGATCGTGCAGTTGTAGAAGATATGTTTGACAAGTTGTTGAATTGTTTCTGGCTTGTGAAGAGGGATATCTAGGAGGAATGGAATTGCTCTGCATTTCTCCATCCTAAAGTTTCTTATCTTGCAAATTTAGGAATGTGCTAATATTTCTTGTACTTACCTTCCCTTGGTTTGTCTATTGTTCAACTATTCTGCAAGCTTAGTTCATGTGTTGCATCTCTGAAGTAGTTTGACTAGTTGCATAAGATGATAGTTTTCTCAGTTTCATGTGTTTGTGACAGTGGTTTTGAATATTCTAGATTGATGTTGGAATATTCTAGGGTGTTGTGTAATGTTGCTACATGTTCCACAAGACTTTTTTAGTCTTGGTGAAGTGTGAATTTGGTTGCTTGATAATTTTAATGTTGGTTTGGCCAACCTAGTGTGTTAGTGCTATTTGCAGATGAGCTTCGTGGTTTGTGGGAGCCTAGTAGAGTGTGTTGGTGTAGATTGAGTCCTGGTTAACCGTTGATATGGTTCAACCTCACTTCTTATCACCACAGAGGTTTTTGGTGCTAACCTATTTGGAGATGTGTGTGGTGTGGAATGATGTATATGTGATCATGTGTTGAGATTTGAATGTTAGCATGAATGCCTAAGACTACCGAAAGTAGTGAGAAGAAGGTTTCTATAGTTTAGTGTGTCATAAGTCATTAGAGGCAATGAGCTGAAGTTTGTGGATGGTGAAGAGACATTGTGGTGGTTTCTCCAATTACTTTGAGGTCTATTGAGCCTCCTTGTAATTATTTATTTGTAATCTAGAAGAAGTGATAGTCCTAGGTAGTGAACCTTTTTCTTTTTGGATAGTGAGTCCTCTAGGTAGTGAGCCCTAGGTAGTAAGCCTCTTGTAATTGGTTCTAATTTTCATATAGTGAGTTAATCCTCACCATGGTTTCTCCCTAATAGGGTTTTCCATGTAAATATTTTGTGTTATATTATGAATGTTTTTGGATGTGTTGTTATTTCATGTGTTTACATGCTAATGCTTAATAAGGGTTTGAAGGTTTTAATACACAATTGATTCAACCCCCCTCTCAAGTTTCCTATGTGTCTAACACAATCATGTTGGACCAAAACTATGGTTTTTGGATATTCACACTAATATTGTTCAATTTTATTTATGATGAGCGAAAGGAAAATATTAGTTAGATATTGATTAAAAAATATAGATGCAAATTTATTATCTTTATGATGGTTGTTAGTCAATGATTTATATAATGTTATGATACTATTGGCTAATGGACTAACTACCTTTTCAAGTGAATGAGGTGGATTTGAGAAAACTAGTTCCCTCTTCTCAGATAAGGGAGAGCATCACATAAGAGAGGGAAGCAAATACATGAGAAGGAAATATGTAACAAGACTCTAAGTACTCATGTCACACATATGAAATAGTGTATTTTTGTATATTATTTTCATGTTCACTTTGATTCATAGGTGATATGATATCTTGTATCATAAAATTATTTTGACCTTCTAATATGCTTTATCTTATTTTGTTATGTTGCCTTGCCAGTCGATATTGACGTCTCATCTATCAACTTTTCTTGTCAATATGTCCTAAGCTTGATAGGAATTCACCATAAGAATAATATATAATTATTTAATTTTCTAAAACTATTAAATGTATTTATAAGTATATATATATCTATGTTAGAGAGTTTCTTCATATTTATATGTATGTTTGCATGTATGTATGTATGCATATATGTATGTATATATATATTTATAGATATATATAATAATAAACACACTTACAACATATTGGTAGTCTATCTCTTATTTCCTATGATGCTCAACATCATCAAGAGATGTTTTTACTCACATAGGGGTGTTTACATCCATATATAACATAACAAAGACATATAAATATCAATTATTTTGATGTCTACTAATATCAATTTAACAAAAAGTTAAACATTATTAAAAATATATATTCATATGGTGGAGCTTGCAAATTCCATGGTCATTTTGCATTGATGTGGTCTTTGAGGTTTTGAAATTCCTCAATTGTATTGAATTAGGGTTCTAAACTACAAATAGGGCTTAAACCCACCTAAAACCTAGTATCTTTTGCCTTATCACTTTTGGCATATTCCTTCATTGACCTGCTTGGGAAATTGTTGGATTGTTAGTTATAACTTATGCCTTTGTTTCCATGTAGTGACCAACCCCTTTCTCCTAGCGTTACCTTTTTTCCCAGTTTCCTTGAAAACCTTCGAAGTATCCCTTTGTCCAAATTATTTTACTTCATTAAGTACTTAATGAAATATCTTCATTATGCCTTGGTCATTGTTATGTCTCAAATGTTCATTCACCTAGGTGATGGGCACCTTTTATGGATAGCACATGCAAAATTTCTCCCCTTATGTTGTTCCATCACCCCCCTTGCATCATCCTTTGTTGCCTCGCTAATGGTCTCCTATTCACAATATGTGATGTTAGTTTTGTTCTTCACATCACATATCTCCATTGTATTGTGTGTATACCCTTTCCTGCTCTCTTCCAAGGTGTGATGTGCAATGTCACAATTGATCTTGGTTCTTGGATACATGTTCAAATCGTATTCCATCATCGTGCTTCTTCACATTGAAAATTCAAATCCCATTTTCATGTTGCTTTGTATGATGTGCAATGTGAGAAGGAAGGAGGATTAGGGAGAAAATAATTTTCTTCCAGGTGTCAGTATATCGCAATGGTCTAGTGCATCACATTTTTATAGTCATTTGGCAAGGTCATTTATGTGATATGCTATGTTCCAAAAACTAATGACTACAATGAGAGAGGGGTGATCCAATGGTCTCACATGGGTCATTCACATCACAGTTGTGAATGATGTCATGCTAAGAAAAATCACAATAGTCATATATGTTGTGATGAGGACTTCAACAACTCTGATTTGAAGACAATGATCAAAAAGCTATCACATGTAGTGTTTGCATCACATTTTCATATTATGAAGGCAATATTCATTATGTGATGAGCAAAGGGATCTAGAGCAAATATTCCAAGATAGGTATTAGCATACCATTTCATTGCATGGGCTTAAGCCATCATGATTTTGGGTCTCAACTACTGAGTGAAGGTCATGATACAAAGAGGCAATGTGACGGTCATTGATACTGAATCTCATGAGGATCAATGGCCGCATTTTAAAATTTCATCAAGCCATTATCTCAACCATTTATGTTGATCTAAAGGCCAACATTCAAACTCCAATGGTCAACTACTCCAGTTCGCGAGAAGAATCATAGAATTTATTGCTCAATGACATTCCCAACTACTAGATCGAATTGGGTCAACTTTGGATCAATTTTCCATTCCATTTCAATGCTATATTCCTAATTGGTTGATGCCATTGCTCCCTATATGTTTTACAAATGTCAAAATTCTCCTATCAGGGTATGTTTGTCTAGGTTTTTTTGTAGATTTTGTGGGTGCTCCATACCTACATTCATGAAGTCATCATTCTGGAGTATGCTCGAGGTTTCAAAGCCTTTATGGATTGGTTGATGCTTAGATTTTGGAGGAAATTCAGATGTTTGAAATCTAATTGGAGTTCATCTTTTTGTAAACCCTAGTTAGGTTAGGGTTAGAGTTTTTTAATTCAAAAATTAGTTATGCCTACACTATAAAGGAAATTTTTGTGGTTATTGTATTGGTTCAGACTTCTACTCTCCATCCTAAGAGGAACTTGGACTAGTGTTCTCTCTTCAAAGATTCCAGCTTCTAGTTTTTGTAAATCTTTTGTTGTGTCAAGTTGAATAGGTTAGGTCTTTGAAATTCAGATAATGAATGTTGTATGTTTTTCCCTGTAATAACAACAAATGACTGTAATACACATTGTATCTAGCTCGGATTTAACTTTCAATCTATCAAACTCTCCAACATTGTATGCATTAAATCTTTTGAATCAATGTAATTAAGGGTTATTTAGATTCTTCAACCAAATTTGTTGTTTGAACTGTTTTTGTGTTTTCTTATTATTCAAGGAGTGATGTAAATGCTTGCATAGAGATAATGAAGATATTCCCATTGTAGTATGAATTAGTATGGAGTGTGATAGTGTTTTCCTTTTGTTGGTTTCTCACTATAAGGAAGTGAGGTTATGAGTGTAGTCACCCTAAATCTGACATTACTTCCTCTTAATTAATTAAATAGCTTTATTTAATTAAGTTACTCATTCCTTCCCTTTTTAACTAATTAAATATATTTATTTCATTAATCCATTTTCCTCTTATAATTAATTAAATATTTTATTTAATTAATTATATCACTTTCCAAAACTATAGTTCTTCTAATCAATTATATAATTCTCACTATTTAATTGACCCCATTAAAATCCCCTATGCTTCTAATCCCAATTGTGTTAATTAATCCTTGATTAATTAACCCACTAACCCTCATTATCCAATTCTCCAACTATTAACTCCACCTAAGTTAATAAACTCATGGTTTATTAACTCCACCTATCCTATTAAGCTAATTAATCACTAATTAGCCATCCTAACCCCTATCATTACCATTATATGGGTATGTGATCATCATGGAAAAAACAAGCCCTTAAGTGGCAAAAATTCAGAAAAATCGAGAGTTAGGCAACTTGACATAAAAATTTGAATAAGTTATCTATATTATTTCAAAAATATGTAAGAATAGAATCTGTAGCAAATTGAATGTAGTTTCTAAACCACTAGGTTTATTTTTTTAAAAATAAAAATCTATTTAGTAAAATTTGAAATTTCAATATAGTAGTACTTAAATTTAGGGAAAAAATAAGAAGTAGGTGTGCATTCGACCACCCTAACCACAATAAAATGATAATATTTTTTTATAAGATTTTTAGATATAATTAGAAGACTCCTATGTCGATGTGATGCATATTTTTATAATTTTTTCCAAGTAAATAATTAATTATGATTTTTTATTACAACTTTTAAAAATATAAAAACTTGTATGTCTAACCACCTTAACTTGGTCAAAACTTCATGAAATTCAATATATATTTTTAATCCCATAGTATGTGAAGCATAGAATGTAACACATGTTTCAAATTCAAAAAATGTGATACCATTTGAAAGCTATATTTTTTCAATCATCCTATCAATCAGGACTTTAGTCATAATTCAAATAGAAAATAAATAATAATTTATTAAATTCCAAGTAAAGCATAATTTATGGGTGGGTGCATGAAGTTGGTCACACTTTTGTGGCCAAATGGTAAAAATGGGGAAACACATAAGCAGCTCACGTTATAATAGCGGCGTGTTATGTCTTTAAAAGAAAAAAAAGTGAAATGTGTATCATTTGCTTTTCCTTGTTTCTCGGTTTTGCCCGTAGCCAAAAACCCTCATTTTTGTGCTCGCACGTTCTAGGAGGAAGGACTTCTGCAAATTTCATCAAGAATAGTTGGATTTTGTCTGCAAATATGGTGCCACGACGACGAAGAGATGTAGGAGGTAAGTACTTTTTACTATTTATTTTGAATTTGTTAGTTTGAAATTGATTTTGTTTTTTTTAGGTTAGATTTGATTGTTTTTTTTTTAATCTGTAGGAAATCCTACAAATACTCAACAAAATCAACCTCCCCCACCATTCTCTCAATTCCCTCCTTGCACTCAAGAAAATTTGAGGAGTGAAATCGAGAACAATAGAAAACAACTTGAGGATCTTATCAGTAGGTTGAGTGATCCAAATGCTTCAACCACAAAAAGAATACTTCTAGCAAATTCATTGAAAGACATGTTAAAAAATGTAGATCACCCAACAAATATCTGGATGGCAAGATAGGAGGCAGACAACTAGAGCATATAATGCAGACAAATTATCATATAAACAAGTAAAAGATTTAAAAATTACTAAAGGTGATTTGTGCTCTCTATTCACTGACCCTAAAACAAATCAAAATCTTACCCTCAATGCAAATAGGTTTCCTATTCATTGGTGCCACCACCAAGAGATTAAGAACCATTTTTATGAAAGATGGTATATGGTCTTTGATTACCCACCGTGCAATAATTGTGAAGTCCCCCAATATTTTCTTAGGAAACTATACAGTGAGTTTGTATTGAACGAAATCCCAAATTATTTTGATATGAGGGAGTTCTAGGGAGAGGTGGGGGGTCAGCTCGAGAATAGGCGGTGCAGCCCGAGGATCCTATGTGGCAAGGGAGATGACCTCGCTGGAAAAGCTGCCTCATGAAGCGGTGTGATGCCTGCCATTAGAAGGAGAGTCTTGGAGCATATAGAGACATTGCGAGGAAATCCTGGCACGACCCGAGTGTCATCCATCACACTAACCCTATTGTACAATGCCATCCAGGGGAGTCTTCAAGTGGTGGCCTTCGAACCCATGTGTGTCAATCTTGCGGGGCGACTTGTTTGTATGACCCTACTGGCACTCAAGAGGGTGCCTCTGTGAATCCACATATGCTACTCTGTGACTGATCCATATGCATCTATGGGGATGGAGAGGATGTAAAACATTTTGCATGATGCATATGGCATTGACTTTTCGGTAAAATTCAGCATGTTCATTGAATTTAATTTATTAAATTTTGATTGTGAAATACAAGATTAATTAATTTAGTTTTACTATTTTAATAAAATTGTAGGGTCATAGTGTAGAGACTAGATACACTAGTCATCCACCTACTTATTTTCGTAGTACACCTATCGGTGGGGTATGTAAAGTTAGTAAACAATTATAAATTTATTACATGTGTTAATAGCATTGTTTTACGAATGGTATTTTAATATGTGATTTTGGATGTTGAACAGGGTACTGTTGGAGGTTTCAAGGAAACACCTTCGAGTGCCAATAGATTTGATCAAACGTTCACGGAGGTAATATAGAATTTAAAGAGAACTTAAGTAATGAATTCTAAGTTTAATAGATTTGTGTAGTTTATATTCATATTGTTGACCTTACGTTGCATTACATAGATCATTCAAAATCAAAGCATTACTTCAAATTCGATAACTAATAATTAGAAATATATCTGTTTAATACTTGTACTCAAAATTTTGTTCATTAGATCTCATACATTATAAGTCATCACATGGATCACTATTGTAACTTTTTTTTGTTTTTATAATTTGTTATTTTATTTTCAGATGTTAGTGACAGAAACAACGCCAAACATTCTGAGGGCAATGGATATTGGTGTTTCCTCAGCTATACAATCCTCGATGGCTCTAATAGGGGAGGTATGAGGCAAATTACTAAATTTCAATTTACATTCATTGTTATAGATGAACTAGTTCTAGTGAAAAATCAAACCATTATTGATTCGTAGTTTAATTCCTATTTGGATGGTTTATACAGGGCTTGAGCACACCTGAGCATTGGCGTGCAAATATTTCCATCGAGGAGAGTGATTGTGAGATGGCCGTAAGTGATTATTTTGTTAAATATATTAATTTTTATAATGTAATTTCTATATATTAATGTCTTTACTTCTTATTGTAACAGTTGAAACTTCACCAAAAGCTAAACACTAGGAGGAGCAGCAGGAGCACTCCTCGAGCATAGCAAAAATGGGTGACAGACTTATCACCATCGGATCGCCCAGCAAAGGGAAAGAAAATTATATTTGAACTAAAGCATGGAGAGAAATGAATTTTGAATGCATAGAGCCCTTTGTTGTATGCCTACATGGCAATTTTGTACATATTTTGTATTGGATATATTTGACATTGAATTCCTATATGGCATTCTCGTAAGCCTATATGGCTATTTTGTAACTATATTTTATACTTATATCGACATATATTGATGTATGCGTACATGGCTATTTGCTTAATACAAATATTTTTATCGATGGTGTCCATATTTGCAAATTATAAATTCATGGTTCAATAGATATGAGTTACGTGTATTCAAGTGTATACTTTACAACTTACACACATATATTTTTTGACTTACATGTGAACATTGAAAAGTGTGAAAATTTTTGTGTTTGGAAGTCAAATGTAAGCCAATTTTGCAATTCTCAGTTCTTGCATACTCGATCTTATGGACTTATTCCTTCCTAGAACATATTGTGGATATTTCTCATTTGGTATAGAAGACAGATTCCTCATTTTTGAACCACTCATAGCGAAGAGATTCACAATAAGACTTTAGCATTGGAACACTACTCCATACTTCTCTTGTCTAGACCATAAAGAGTTGAAAATTCTTAATTTGATGCAATGATAGTGCATTGAGAAGAAGGGTTATATCTTTCCTTATGCCTATTTACGGAAACTTTTCATCACAATACTACATCAACAATAACTTAAGAGGTGTTACATAAGTGTTAGGTTTGATAGGCCTTCTCTTCTCTAAGGGAGGAGGCACATCTTGAATTTTGAACAAAATTTTTAAGAGTAAACATTTTACCTAAAGCTTCAAACCTAGATGACATATTTGGCTAAGTCTATCTTGAAAATTATCAATGCATTCAAATAAAGGAGATTCTCCTGAAAGAAAACTTTACCCTTTTTCCCCAGGAAAGAAATTGTAACAAGTTGCATGATTTATCTTATTTCTTTCTCCACGGTTCCTAGTCAAATCATTCCTTATTTCGGGGATAGTTCCATTCAAGGAAAGGACACCCAAAAATCTTGTGAGATTCTTCTCACGATCTATGAGAAAAAGGTTTTGGCTCTTTCACAATGTAAATAATTATGTAACACTGTTTTCTTGTTTGCCTTCCACATAGAAAATGTTCACACTTTTCAGATTGATCAATGATCAATAATGGTTGATTGTAAACACTTGACATTTTTATGTTTGAACTTTAATTTATAATTTTGTATCATGACATTCGAGTAGATCACTAATATTTTAATATTTCACTATGAAAGTGGTGGTGTATTTTTGCTATGTTATTTGACTATTAATATGGTGGTGTATTCTAAACTTGATTACTACTGCAAATATGTATATATTTCTGATTTTTATATGTTTTTGTATTACCGAACCCAAAATGAACCCAACCCCCAAAAAAAAATTCCCAAACCGGCGAACCGGGTTCTCGAACCTGAACCTGAACCCAAAACTGAACCGGTAACTTAGTAAAAATTAGATTTTTGTAGTTTATATTCATAACGTTGATTACATTGCATTGCACATCTTTCAAAATGAAAGCATTGCTTCACATTTCATAATTAATAACTAGATGCTGATAGATGACAAAATTTCAATTACAATATAGTTTTTACAAAGTCAACCTAAGCAATTATGCAATTACTTCAAATTGCATAACAAATAACTAGAAGCAGCTACCAATTGCATTTGGTTGTCATGGCATTCTATGAGACCACATTTCTTTGAGGAGGAATTTTTTTCAAAATTTCACTGCCTTCTCTATACTACCCATTTTTCATACATGTCTACCAAAGCATTTTATCAAATAGTTCAAGTGTTGCCTTGTTGCTATAGCTGAAAGCCTAAAAGAAGTGCTTTTGTACAAGCTATGCATGCTTGGAAAGAATCTATCAAAAGCATAATATTAAGCAATATCATAGACAAGGCAGTGAACTCTTTGAAAAAATGCCTCAAAGAAATGAGGTCTCATGGTGATGGAATGCCATGACAATCAAATGATTTGATTGTCATGGCATTCCATCACCATGAGACCTCATTTCTTTGAGGCATTTTTTCAAAGAGTTCACTACCTTGTCTATGCTAACACATTTTTCATACATGTATATCAAAGCATTTTATCAAACAGTTCATTGCTTTGCTACTATGGCTAAAAGCCTAAAAACAAGTGCTTTTGAACAAGCTATGGATGCTTAGAAAAAATCTATCATAGCATAATAGTAAAGCAATATCATAGACAAAGGGAATGAATTGTTTAGAGAAAAATGCCTCAAAGAAATGTGAAAGTCTCATGGTGGTGGAATGCCATGAAAAGCAAAATTGTTGTGGATTGTCATGGCATTCCATCACCATGAGACCACATTTCTTTGAGGCATTTTCAAGCGATTCGTTGCCTTGTCTATGCTACTACATTTATCGCCCACATGTTTACCAAGCATTTTATCCAGTAGTTTTTCTTCCCTTGTTGCTATGGCTAAAAGCCTAAAATAGGTGCTTCAAAAAGCTATGGATAGCAATGGAAAAAAAATCTATCAAAACACTAATAAGCAATAGCATAGAAAAGGCAGCAAACTGTTTTGAAAAAAAGCCTCAAATAAATGGTCTCAATGGTGATGGAATGCCATGACAATCAATAGAAATTTTCTTTTCATGGCATTCATCATGCCATCCCATCACCATGAGACCTCATTTCTTTGAGGCATTTTTTCAAAGAGTTCACTGCCTTGTCTATGCTAACACATTTTTCATACATGTCTATCAAAGCATTTAGCCAAACAATTCATTGCCTTGCTGCTATGGCTAAAATCCTAAAATAGGTGCTTTCGAACAAGCTATGGATGCTTAGAAAAAATCTATCATAGCATAATAGTAAGCAATAGCATAGACAAGGGAATGAATTGTTTGAAAAAAATGCCTCAAAGAAATGTGTTCTCATGGTGGTGGAATGCCATGACAAGCAATTTTTTGTGGATTGTCATGGCATTCCATCACCATGAGACCACATTTCTTTTAGGCATTTTTTCAAATAGTTCAATGCCTTGTCAATGCTACTACATTTATCATACATGTTTACCAAATAATTTAATCAAACAATTCACTTCCTTGTTGCTATAGCTAAAAGCCTAAAATGGGTGCTTCCAAACAAGCTATGGATGCTTGTGGAAAAAATCTATCAAAGCATACTAATAAGCAATAGCATAGAAAAAGCGACAAAATGTTTGAGAAAAAAAAACCTCAAATAAATGTGGTCTCAATGGTGATGGAATGCCATGACAATCCATAACAATTTTCTTGTCATGGCATTAGATCATGCCATCCTCACCATGAGACCTCATTTCTTTGGGGGCATTTTTCAAAGTTCACTACCTTGTCTGTGCTAACACATTTTTCATACATGTCTATCGAAGCATTTAGCCAGCAGTTCATTGCCTTGCTCTTACATGGCTAAAAGCCTAAAGCAGTGCTTTCAAACAAGATATGGATGCTTGAAAAATCTTATATAGCATAATAGTAAGCAATAGCATAGACAAGGGAACGAACTATTTGAAAAAAATGCCTCAAAGAAATGTGGTCTCATGGTGGTGGAATGCCATGATGGTGCAGGAGCACCCAAGCTCCTTGAGGATCATTTGGAGAGTCAGGAGATCGCAGGGATCTTGAAGGTCTATAAACCTTTCCAAAGCATCAATTATAGCATTTTGAAGCCTATAATGGCATTTGTCATGGATGAGTGTAACAAGAAGATCAAAAGTCCTAAGGGTCCTGATAAGGACCATAGGACCAAATTGACTTGTAAATGGAACAATGATGTTCTAGGAGTTTAAATAGGTATATGATGTTTTAATTAGGTTAAATAAGGTTGAATAATGATATGTAATAGTTTTGGAAGCTTTATAGTTAATAGGAGTTAATAAATTGCAATGTTGGAAATTCAAATTTTTGAAATCCAACTTTGGGTGGAAAAGTGAGTTTTAGGAGTTTTAATCACAATAATGTAATAAAATCAATTATAATAGGTTGTTATAGTTTAAGGATGAGTCTATAAGCCTGGAGAAATCATTTTTTATGGAGGGGTTAGCTGATATTGCAAATTATTCACGGTATAGGCTGCTATAGAAAATCAATAAAACTTCAAACTTTTGCATTTTCTTGAGTTTTTGATGAATTTCTGATTACTTTTAGTGTCATGCTCATTTGGATTGTTTAAGAACTTGTATTTACATGAATTTAACCTTTTTAATGACCTGAATAACATTGGGAATCAGTTTCTTGTGATATATTGCTGATTGTCCTCAAAAAGTACAGATTTTTCACTAGTTTTGAGAGTCTTCATGAATAAATGATCCATTTCATGGGAGAGTGTGACTGAAAACTTGTGAAATGGATCATATATAACTTGTATTATACAGATATAACAAGTTATTGTGTAGGAAAGAGTGATTCTTGGGTGTACACTGAGTTTTAGCAAGGAAAAGGGCATGAAAATGGTGCCTAAAGTGTAGCAGCAGGAGATCTACCTTAATAAGGGGTATATTTCTGAGTTGAAGGTGTTTAGATATGTTGATTTATTGGTGAAAATTCCAAGAGAAGGTTCTGGAAGTGTTGGGAAAGCTAATTTTCAAGGGGCCCTAGTTTTGGAGCAATTTATTGAGGGCTTTGTGATTTAGGGTGTTGAGGGTGTCAAAGAAGACTAATACCTTGAAAATATTTGGTTCAAGAACATTTTAAACATTTTTGAAATTTTTCATGAGTGGGATAATTTTTAGAGAGGGTTGCTTTTGAAAAGTGGGCTAATTAGGCGAATTTGAGGAAATGTATTAGATTTTGGTAGGTTTGATCCAAAACAAGTGTCATAAAGGATTTGATATGTTCTGTATCATGATTAATCACATCTGAATTAGTCATTATATTGAGGAGTCCTTTGGGGAAGTTGAGTGAAAAGTCAAAAAACCATCGCTACAAGCCTAGTTGGGCTAGAAGCCTAGTCAAGGTGCAAAAGTGAGTTTTGTCTAAGACAGAGGTTTGGGGATTTGAAACCATTCAAGACAAGTTTTTTTGAGTTCCTTGAGATCACTCCAAGGGTTTGGGTCCATTAGGAAAGCATCTAAGTTATAAGTGCACTATTGAGGCTTGTCTCCATTAGGGTGCTTGGAAGAGTGTTTGAGATTGCATCATTGTAATCCTTGAAACTTTGTGTTTTCACTAAAGTCCCATCCCCTCTACATCACATATGACAAACAGAATTATTTGTGGATTTTCATAGATTCCATCACCATGAGACCACATTTCTTTGAGGAATTTTTCAAGCGGTTTTGCTACCTTCTCTATGCTAGTACATTTATCATGCATGTTTACCAAAGCATTCTATCAAGCAGTTCACTTCCTTGTTGCTATGGCTAAAATCCTAAAATAGGTGCTTCCAAAAGCTATGGATTCTTGGAAAAAATCTATCAAAGCATACTAATAAGCAATAGCATGAAAAGCGTAAGTTGAGAAAAAGCCTGAAATGTGGTCTCAATGGTGATGGAATGCCATGACAATCCACAACAATTTTCTTTATCATGGCATTAGGTCATCTTTCATTCCATCACCATGAGACCACATTTCTTTTGGGAATTTTTAAAGAGTTCAGCGCCTTGTCTATGCTCTTATCAATAAATTTATTGAAATTTGAGATGCTTTTATAATGTCTGCATCATAGGTGGTCATGATAAGGATAAATTCAAATGAATAACTTGAAATTGCCTCATCAAGCTTCACACACTTTTTTAATGGCTTAAAATCATAATTGAGATTTGTCAAGATCATCAAAATAAGGATGTTGCATTGCTTTTCTGCTTGAGATTCTCTTGGATGGCTAATAAATCTGCATTTTATGCAAGGGACACCAATCAATGTTTACCTAGTTACATACAGATACACAAAGTAAAATAAGATGATAGCATTGGCATCAACCAAATTAACGTGGATACAAGTATAAATTAATAAGAACCGTTGTGCATATACTTACAAATTAATCCAATGAACCACATCACGGGTCACCACTTCTACTCTTTATTGTTTCAAGTATTGCCTCATGGTCAAACTCACACACTTTCCACAAGGTCTTGTTCAAAGGTCTACACCCATATTTGATCAAATGAACATTAGATGCCACAACAAGGTTCGAGTAATGAGAAGAATCTTTGATGCATGTCAAATTCCTCAAACAACCAATGTTTTGCTTTTCATTGTATTTGGGTACCTTCGATACATTCAGTAGCTCAACAATTGAACTTTGTAGGGTATTCAATGTTTCTCCATCTATAATTGGAGCTTCAATTTCTTTTCCTCAGCACGTAACACAAGTAATAGTTTGTACCCTCTTCTTTGTCTTCAATACTAATAAGCGCAACATGCATTTAAATGTCGCGAGAATATCTCTTGAAATTAGTCAACATTATGAATACAGTACAAAGTAAGATAACAATATGGAATTTCAAATACTAAGAAAGTATATATATTACCTGGTTGAACTAGATCCGATACATGGTCAAAGTTGACCGATGATTCCATCCGTGTTAGTTCCAATGCCATCGAAGGGCGATATGTGTGAAGTGGGCTAAGATAACTTGTCAACCATTTTTCAACCCACTCCCCTAACTCACAATCATTCCAGGCTTGCATTGCACATGAAGAACAAAAGCATGCCATCTTACGTGTATCGATACTCCATGAACCTACATTTGAGCTAAGGAAAGAGTGCAACTCACTCGATCCTATTAGTGTACAACAATCCTCATATGGTACAATGTTAGTATCATCCATCAACCAAAAAAATCTACAAACTGAAGATGTACCTTCATTACCTGGACCCATCGAACCATTACACCACTCGACAATTGATCTTGAATCTATCAACTATGCATTGTCTTTATACTTTAACTCTTCTCATGCTAATGCTCTTTTCACACATGCTCCTACACCATCATGCTCTCCCTTTCCATGTTCACCCTCACAAAAGTTCCACATATGTTGAACACGTGTAGTGAGATGCATCATGCACAACCAGTAGAACATGTGTGCATTCTTGAACTATGTTGCACAGTTATCTGACCATATTATATGCCGATCATATGATATGCCCCTCTAAGCCAAATGATTGTAGAACATCTGGAAGCAACCTTGCACGAACTCTGAAGAATGTGTGCGATCATCACTAATATAAAATTGATACTCCCTCAATAACTTCCTTTCATCCTCTATACTTCCAGCTGCATGTATGAATGCTACATGCACAAATAACAAAACTTTATTGTGGGTTGTATCTTGTGACTACACCTCATGCTATGGTTGTAGAGTAGTTCTCTACAAATTCAACCACTGATACTATGCTACCAAGTGGAAAGGTGTCCTTGCATAGCTTGAATTGTGTGTCCAGCCATCGGGCTCTATGGGTATGCATTGCATACACATACACTAGATTCTCATGAAAATGGACATGAATTGATACACTGGAATCTTCTGAATAACCAAATCACACCTTTTTGCTTCAGACCCATCTTTTGTAGCATATGCCACTATTTTATACTTCCCAAACTCTACTAGTTTTTGTCCCTCCTCATATGTGCTTTCCATATGTTGACATACTAGCATTCGTTGCAAGCCACCGCAACGCTTGCATGAACCATCCAAGCATGTTCTCCTATAGAATATTTGGCCATCCTCTATTTCACATAAAAATTTTGATAAGAACTTTCTTGAAGATTTTGGTGGGGCTTCTATGCCACAATCCTGCAAAACATCGTTAGTATGCAAATGTAAACATATAGAATGTATATGTAAAACATCAATGGTTAGAGAATTAATATGTAGGTTTACAAGAACAAGTAGTGCATGTGTGATTTATCTTGACATAAAGGTTTAATCATTTCAAAAATTCGGAGAAATCAATTTGAGGATAAGAATTTTGGAAATTTATGAAAAAATCGTTTTTAAGCTCAGATCCAAAATGCTTTCATGATGTGGCTCGGCTTCGACTATCGATCTTCCTTTCTCTTATGACATCCCTTTGATTCAGGATGGCCTTTGTATTATTCTCTTCCACAATCTTCAATTAGTGTTCTCACGTTTCCAACAACTTTTTATCTTTTTGTGGAAGTCTCCCCAAGAATTCCCATAATTCATTTGAATTGGTGCCCTCAATTCTTTGCCACCTTTGAATGGCTATTGATAAAGTTTTTCTACTAATTCTCATTTGTTCACTTGTCTTTTAACAGGTGATATCTCTTTTGTTTGAAAGCTTACCAGTCGACATGTAATACACGCTTCGGTGATGTCATCCGAGCATGAGGTCTTACCCATTAATCAGTTTGGCAAGCATCCATTAGATTCTTCACAATAGTGCGCCACTTGATGCATTTCGTGTTCTCAACCCAAGAGTCTTCACATGATGTTTCAGACTTTAAACCCTCGTATCATTTGAAACAATAGTTAACATCTTACGCCTCATTTAGCCTTTCAAAGAACATTTGCCAAATCTTATCAGCATATCTTCTACAAGTGTGTTATGGAATCTTACCTACCATGTGCTGCAAAATATCGTCATCAATATTAATCAAAAACTTTGGCTTTCTATGCAAAATTCTAGGTGGTGTTCTCTTAGGTACATATATCTCAACATTAGCAATTTCATCAATATTTAATTGAGGTGGGCTAGATTGCATACCTTCGATCGAGGGTGGAATAGGAGACATACCTCGAGGTTCATGGGGATGATGGCATACCTTGTTCCTCAACCTCGAAAGTGATGATGTACTCTCAACTTCGTGATGCTGTGGATGGTGTCCAACCATACTCACTTGTGTGATGGTGTCCCTCCATATTCGCTTTGTGCTTAATGGTGTCCCTTCAGATTCACTTGTGGTAGATGGTGTGCCCCCAACTACGATTCACATCTCCCCTAGCATGACTCTTTCACATTCATGCCCTTTGTGCTGCCAATTTCTTTTCTCTTTTTAACAGTTGAGGTTTCTCTTCAATTGGCTTGTTTTCATCAATCGTTCCCAATTTCTGCTTTTCATGAAATTCCCTCATCCATTTTTTCTCTTTATCTTTGATGGCTTGGAGCTGATCATCTATTTGTTTTTTCCTTTTAACAGTTCGTTTCTTCAGCATGACGAATAATTTTACCTGTGCAAAAAGTGCTAAGTTGTCAAATTAACTAATTGAAAGCTTTGGAAGCATACACAAAGAAAGTCAATGAAAGCTAGTTTGTATAACTGTTTGACAAAATAACTCAATGATAGCTTTGGAAGCATACACAAAGAAAGTCAATTGTTAAATTTAACAAAATGCCTCAAATAGATGTGGTTTAAAAATGTAATAGGAAAGTGTATCGAATTGTGTGATTTAAAATGTCCATTGACAACGTAAGAAAGTCAATGAAAGCGGGTTTGTATAACTGTTTGAAAAAATAACTCAATGATAGCTTTGGAAGCATAAACAAAGAAAGTCAATTGTTACATTTAACAAAATGCCTCAAATAGATGTGGTTTAAAAATGTAATAGGAAAGTTTATCGAATTGTGTGATTTAAAATGTCCACTAACAATGTAAGGTTGTAACATGACAAACTGGTGCAGGAGCACCTAGGTCATGAAATTCCTTCAAAAGGATAAATTGTTCAATTTGTAATGTTCAAGTAAATATGATGAGTGAAGGTCATTAAATGATGAATTTCAATGTATTTGCACCATGAAATAGGTCACTAGGTGATATTCTTGAAATTTTGCTTTTTATAACAAAAGTTGTCAATTATTGTAAAAATGTAAAATTGCACAAAAGCAGGAAGCTGAAGAGTCTTTTTTGTGGAAGGGAAAGGATGGGTTGATGAATATGAAGAGGAAGTTATTTCAACTGATTTAGACACCTTTAAAAAGAATTGTAAGCTCGAGAAAGGAAGATCTTGTATCCCAAAAATCCATAAAAATTAAAAAAAAACCTCTGCTCAATTATTTTGGAAACCTTTTCTATTCTTGTTTTAAGGTTGCATAGTGATTCAAGCATGTTCTAAGATTTGATTCTTGTCAAGAAAAGAGACTTCTTTCATTCTTGAAAGTTGTAGGAATTGTAATTCAAATAATCAATCTAATTTGAACTTAGTTTCCTAAGTCTCGGTTTGTGGTTTCCTTAGAATTATTTAGAGAGTCTAAAAAGTGATTCTTAGCCATTCCACTAATGTAGGGCTTGTAGGTCAGTGGAATGGATCATATTTAGAGTCTTTTCAATGTGAAGATGTGTGTGGCAAGGGTAAATAGAAATAAGAAGTTGGGATACTGTTGCATGAACAAAATTCTAATTTTTCTCATTCAAAAAAATGGTGTTTTCAAGTAGGGTTTGAGGAAACAACATGTAGAGGAGCTTAGAAATGATTTCAAAATAATTTGTAGACATAATGAAGCATGTTTCAATTGTTGGGTGGACTAGTAGAGGTTTTACAAATGTTTCATTAAAGAAACCCTCATGGTTGGTGTGTTTTCACCCTACAATCAAATGTTTACTGATTTTGTGTATTGATTTGCATTTCCCATCTTGAAACTTGTTTATTTGTGAGTTTCTACACATGGCCTAAAGACCGCTGCTATGTATTTGGTGATTTAGTGAGTAGTTCTATGATGATTTGCTTTTGAAATTGACTCATTTAAGCGATTTTCACTAATACAATATGTTGGTTCTAATTTTTATGGAAATAAGTGTATAAACCTTTATAAAGTATGCTGGTGACTCAAAAATAGCCCCAGAATCTATTATTGGGATTGTGTAAAATGCATTATGATAGAAAGTGAATCAATCTCGACAGGGATGGAATGTTGGCCTCTAGAGATATATTTCTCTGGCATTGTTTGCTAAAAATAGAGAATATGTAGAAAAACAAATGAAAAGGATGTTATATGCTCGGGGAGCAGCCTCATTTTGTGATGCCACAGCCGCATCTATGCTTGGTAATTTTTTGAAGGTAGATTGTGAAATATTTGATGATTTAGGCATATGTTTCCAATATATGGCAATGGTTTCTTGAATGCAAAGTAGTCAGAGTGTGTCTATATTGATATATTGGAATATTACAATCAAAACATGATGAAATTGGTATCTTAAAGGTCTGGTGACAGTGTTAAACTAATGCTGCTTGTTGTTGTTAGAAATGGTGTTTAAGTGAAGATAGGATGATGGATGTGTTGATTTGAGCAAAGATATCTTAAATGGCTAGGATGATGTTTGATTGCAGGTCTAAGGAACAAAGGTGTTTGATTGTTTTTTCCTTGAAGGGGTAAGTTGAGTTGATGAGTGATTTTTGTATTGTTTATGACAAGAACAAAGTTGAAAGTTGATTCTGAAAATGGTTTGCTATATGGAGATGTGAATTGGCTACCGATAGGCCTTCTTATAATTTGAAATGAAATAGTTCCGATTTTTAGCTGAATGAAAAGTAGTTTTGGATGAATTCGACGTTTGTATAAATTGATCTTTTATTTTTATATTGATTTAAAGGAAGTTTCCTAAAGAAATGATGTTGTTGAGTGGCTTGGCAATCTGATATTGCATCACAAACAAACAATTTGATCAACATAGAATAAGCTAAACAACAAAAATGAAAGCAAGCCATCATAGAATGAAAGAAAATGTACAAAGATTTCACATACCTAAAAAAGCAAAGTTTCAAATAGAGGAGTTCTACCCACTATGCAGCCTTTCTTTGCTTCTTCCTTTCCTCAAACTCCTCAAAAATTTGACTTCTTCAAAAGCTTGTCTCGGCCTTGTAAATTTCAATTGTATATCAATTATCACTATAATTCAAACTTGAATTGATATTATATGCCTCTCAACATGAAAACTCTACTATTTCATGCAAAGGTGATGGAAAGAACATTCAAAAGGTGATGGAATCTCAAAATAATGCATGCACACTTCACTCAATCACCAAAAAGCTACTTTTTGTCAGAGCACGCACAAAACCAAGATAATATGCAGAATGTGGGCCGACATCATAGGTATATTGTGATTTTTTACCATTTTAGTGATAACGCGAGTGCGTTATTTAATCCTAAATGAACATATCTCTACTGGTTAATAACACACTCGTGTTACAATAACCATGTCAAGTTGTGTTGGTATATTGGTGAGGCACTATCTATGTCTCCATGATGCCAACACAGTCAGCATTCGATATCACCAAGAGTCCTTACAATCAACAAGAGGTTATATCAAGTTCACCCGTTGCATTGACTTTAGTTTTTCCTTCGGCAAGACTATCGCTCTCACCAGGACCTCACGCCGAGCCTTCATGTTAATCCATGTGCATCCACCAGTCGGCGAGACTCATCGCTTTTTCCAGGAGTGCATACCGAGGTTCAAAAGTCACATAGACAATAGAACTTACATTGGCGAGACTATCGTCTTTCACCAAGAGATCATACCGAGGTTCAAAAACTTTTTCTGAAGTGATCAACAGTCGGCAATACTTTTGTTCATCACTGAGACTTCACACTGAGACCCCTTTAGTTACATTGAGCACCAAATGGTCGGAAATACTTCACACATTGGTAAGACTTCTTACCGAGTCATCACATGTTACTCTGAGGACACCAAGAAAATGCTATCGGCGAGACATACCACTCTTCGCTGAGAGTTCTTACCGAGTTCTCCAAGTTACCCTGAGACCACCGTTCGCCAAGAGTTATACTGAAGACCCCTCATCATCGGTGAGACCCTCCATCGGCCACTGAGACTTCATACTAAAGTCATTGTGTCACCGTGAAGACTCCAAGATTTCCCCCATCGGCGAAACCTTTCTTCATCGCTGAGGCTTCTTCCCGAACTAAGCATTTCGGCCAAGGGTCTCCCTGATAAACGATATGTATGGCCTATCGGCCAAAGATCTCCACATAGTAAGAGAACATATCGAACACAACATGTCACACCGAAGACTCCAATGTGTAACCATTTAGCAAGACTTCTGCAAGGTCACAACGACCTGTACAAAACATAAGTTTACAAATCTGCTCATCGGCCAGATATAGAATATGTCACACCGACTTGGCTCGAATAGAGGTTTCAGCCTGTGGGATTGAGACATATATTCCAACATAGGAGGGAGAGGGTTGAGAGAGAGAGAGAGGGAGAGGGTTCAGAGGTAGAGAGAGACCTAACAAAGG
>VDFB02341058.1:138397-190944 GCA_007258455.2 Sequoia sempervirens | reverse complement strand
TATCTCTCTCTCCCTCTCAACCATCTCCCTCATACCCCCTCTCCCTCCTACTCGCTCTCCCTCTCTTAGGTCTCTCTCTCTCTCTGAACCCTCTCCCTCCTACCCCCTCTCCTTTTGTTAGGTCTTTATCTCTCTCTGAATCCTCTCCCTCCTACCTGCTCTCCCTCTCTTAGGTCTCTCTCTCTCTCTCAACCCTCCCCCTCCTACCCCCTCTCCCTCTGTTAGGTCTCTGTCTCTCTCTCAACCCTCTCCCTGCTACCCCCTCTCCCTTTGTTAGGTATCTCTCTACCTCTGAACCCTCTCCCTCTCTCTCTCTCAACCCTCTCCCTCCTATGTTGGAAAATATGTGTCAATCCCACAGGCTGAAACCTCTATTCGAGCCAAGTCAGTGTGACATATGCTATATCTACCCGATGAGCATATTTGTAACCTTATGTTTTGTACAGGTCATTGTGACCTTGCAGAATTCTTGCCGAATGGTTACACATTGGAGTCTTCGGTGTGACATGTTGTGTTCGATATGTTCTCTTACTATGTGGAGATCTTTGGCCGATAGGCCATACATATCGTTTATCATGGAGACCCTTGGCCGAAATGCTTAGTTTGGGAAGAAGCCTCAGCGATGAAGAAAGGTCTCACCGATGGGGGAAATCTTGGAGTCTTCACGGTGACACAATGACTTTAGTATGAAGTATCAGTGGCCGATGGAGGGTCTCACTGATGATGAGGGGTCTTCGGTATAACTCTTGGCGAACGGTGGTCTCAGGGTAACTTGGAGAACTCGGTAAGAACTCTCAGCGAAGAGTGGTATGTCTCGCCGATAGCATTTTCTTGGTGTCCTCAGAGTAACATGTGATGGCTCGGTAAGAAGTCTTACCAATGTGTGAAGTCTCAGTGACGAACGAAAGTCTTGCCGACTGCTGATCACTTCAGAGAAAGTTTTTGAACCTCGGTATGATCTCTTGGTGAAAGACGATAGTCTTGCCAATGTAAGTTCTATTGTCTATGTGACTTTTGAACCTCAGTATGCACTCCTGGAAAAATCGATGAGTCTCGCCGACTGGTGGATGCACATGGATTAACATGAAGGCTCGGCGTGAGGTCCTGGTGAGAACGATAGTCTTGCCGAAGGGAAAACTAAAGTCAATGCAATGGGTGAACTTGATATAACCTCTTGTTGATTGTAAGGACTCTTGGTGATATCGAATGCTGACTGTGTTGGCATCAGGGAGACATAGATAGTGCCTCACCAATATACCAACACAACTTGAAATGGTTATCATAACATGAGTGTGTTATTAACTAGTAGAGATATGTTCGTTTAGGATTAAATAACGCACTCGCGTTATCACTAAAATAGTAAAACATCACAATATACCTATGATGTCGGCCCACATTCTGCATATTATCTTGGTTTTGCACGTGCTCTGACAAAAAGTAGCTTTTTCGTGATTGAGTGAAGTGTGCATGCATTATTTTGAGATTCCATCACCTTTTGAATGTTCTTTCCATCACCTTTGCATGAAATAGTAGAGTTTTCACGTTGAGAGGCATATAATATCAATTCAAGTTTGAATTATAGTGATAATTGCTATACAATTGAAATTTGGAGTGGAACAAGCTTTTGAAGAAGTCAAATTTTTGAGGAGTTTGAGGAAGGAAGAAGCAAAGGCTGCATAATTGGGTAGAACTCCTCTATTTGAAACTTTTCTTTTTTAGGTATGTGAGATCTTTGTACATTTTCTTTCATTCTATTATGGCTTGCTTTCATTTTTGTTGTTTAGCTTATTCCATGTTGATCAAATTGTTTATTTGTGATGCAATATCAGATTGCCAAGCCACTCAACAACATCATTTCTTTAGGGAAATTCCTTCCCAAATCAATAAAGAGTAAAAGATCAATTTATACAAACTTTGTCAAATTCATCCAAAACTACTTTTCATTCAACCAAAATCCATTTATTTCATTTCAAGTTATAAGGCTATCAGTAGCCAATTCACCATCTCCATATAGCAAACCATTTTCGGAATCAACTTTCAACTTTTTTCTTGTCATAAACAATACAACAATCACTCATCAACTCAACTTACCCCTTCAAGGCAAAAACAATCAAACACCTTTGTTCCTTAGACCTGCAATCAAACATCATCCCAACCATTTAAGATATCTTTGCTCAAATCAACACATCCATCATCCTATCTTCACTTAAACACCATTTCTAACAACAAAAAGTAGCATTAGTTTAACATTGTCACCAGACCTTTAAGATACCAATTTCATCATGTTTTGATTCTAATATTCCAATATATCAATATAGACACACTCTGACTACTTTGCATTCAAGAAACCATTTCCATATATTGGAAACATATGCCAAAATCATCAAATATTTCACAATCTACCTTCACAACATTACCAAGCATAGACACAACTGTGGCATCACAAATGAGACTGCTCCCAAGCACTTAACAACATTCCTTTCGATGTTTCTACATATTCTTTGTTTTTAGCAAACAATGCCAAATATCTCTAGGAGGCCAACATTCCATCTAATCGGGTGATTCCTTTTCTATCATAATGCATTTACACAATCCCAATATAGATTCTAGGCCTATTTTGATCCTTTTCAACATACTATAAAAGTTTATACACTTATTTCACAAAATAAGAGTAGAACCAACATACTGTCTACTGGTAAAAGCCCTTAAATAGGTCAATTTATCAAAGCAAGTCATCATAGAACTACTCACTAATCCACCAAACCTGCAAACAGTCTTAGGCCATGTGTAGAAACTCACAAATAAACAAGTTTCAAGATGGGAAATGCAAATCAATACACAAAATCAGTAAACATTTGATTGTAGGGTGAAAACACACCAACCATGAGGGTTTCTTTAATGAAACATTTGCAAAACCTCTACTAGTCCACCCAACAATTGAAACATGCTTCATTATGTCTGCAAATTATTTTGAAATCATTTCTAAGCTCCTCTACATGTTGTTTCCTCAAACCCTACTTGAAAACACCAACTTTTTGAATGAGAAAATTTAGAATTTTGTTCATGCAACAGTATCCCAACTTCTTATTTCTATTTACCCCTACCACACACATCTTCACATTGAAAAGACTCTAAATATGATCCATTCCATTGACCTACAAGCCCTACATTAGTGGAATGGCTAAGAATCACTTTTTAGACTCTCTAAATAATTCTAAGGAAACCACAGACCGAGACTTAGGAAACTAAGTTCAAATTAGATTGATTATTTGAATTACAATTCCTACAACTCCGATGAAAAGAAGTCTCTTTCATTAAAGTCAAATCTTAGAACATGCTTGAATCACTATGCAACCTGAAAACAAAGAATAGAAAAGGTTTGAAATATTTGAGCAAAGGGTTTTTTTTTTATGGATTTTTGGGATACAAGATCTTCCTTTCTCGAGCTTACAATTCTTTTTAAAGGTGTCTAAATCAGTTGAAATAATTTACTCTTCATATTCATCAACCCATCCTTTCCCTTCCACAAAAAAGACTCTTCAGCTTCCTGCTTTTGTGCAATTTTACATTTTTACAATAATTGACAACTTTTGTTATAAAAAGCAAATTTTCAAGAATATCACCTAGTGACCTATTTCATGGTGCAAATACATTGAAATTCATCATTTAATAACCTTCACTCATCATATTTACTTGAACATTACAAATTGAACAATCTATCCTTTTGAAGGAATTTCATGACCTAGGTGCTCCTGCACCAGTTTGTCATGTTACAACCTTACATTGTTAGTGGACATTTTAAATCACACAATTCGATAAACTTTCCTATTACATTTTTAAACCACATCTATTTGAGGCACTTTGTTAAATGTAACAATTGACTTTCTTTGTTTATGCTTCCAAAGCTATCATTGAGTTATTTTTTCAAACAGTTATACAAACCCGCTTTCATTGACTTTCTTACATTGTCAATGGACATTTTAAATCACACAATTCAATACACTTTCCTATTACATTTTTAAACCACATCTATTTGAGGCATTTTGTTAAATTTAACAATTGACTTTCTTTGTGTATGCTTCCAAAGCTATCATTGAGTTATTTTGTCAAACAGTTATACAAACTAGCTTTCATTGACTTTCTTTGTGTATGCTTCCAAAGCTTTCAATTAGTTAATTTGACAACTTAGCACTTTTTGCATAGATAAAATTATTCGTCATGTACAGGAAAGCTATTTATTTAAAAGGAAAAACTAATAGATGAGTCAGCTCCAAATACCATCAAGATAAAAGAGAAAAATGGATGAGATTTAGGTAGCGAGAAGTGGGAGCGATTGATAGAAACAAGCGGTTGAAGAGGAAACCTCAAGCTGTTAAAAAGAAAAATTAAGCTGACACAAAGGGCCACGAGTGGCGAGTCGTGCTAGAGGGAGATGTAATCTTGTATTTGGAACACACCATCTACCACAAGTGAATCTGAAGGGACACCAGTAAGCCTGGCCCGAATGGAGGGACACACCATCTACCACAAGTGGTATGGTTGGACACCATCCACAGCATCGGTTGAGTACATCATCACTCGAGGTTGAGGAACAAGTTATGCCATCATCCCCATGTGAACCTCAAGGTATGTCTTCTATTCCACCCTCGATTGAAGGTATGCAATCTAGCCCACCTCAATTAAATATTGATGAAATTGCTAATGTTGAGATGTATGTACCTAAGAGAACACCACCTAGAATTTTGCTAGAAAGCCAAAGTTTTTGATTAATATTGATGAGGATATTTTGTAGGACATGGAAGGTAAGATTCCATAACGCACTTGTAGAAGATATGTTGATAAGATTTGGAAAATGTTCTTTGAAAGGCTAAATGATACTGTAAGATGTTAACTATTTGTTCAAATGATATGGGGTTTAAAGTATGCAGAAACATCAGAAGACTCCTTGGGTTGAGAACATCCATTACATCAAGTGAAAACACTATTGTGAAGAATCTAATGGATGCTTATGGCCGATTATTAGGTAAGACCTCACACTCAAAGGATAATATTATGCTGAGCATGTGTTACATTCGACTTTAGTAAGCCCCTATCAAACAAAGAGATCATACCTCATTAAAAGACAAGTGAACAAATGGAATTATTTGAAAAACTTTATCAAAGCCGTTCAAAGTGACAAGAATTAGTGCGATTCAAATGAATTATGGGAATTCGGTATACCTAAAAGATAAAAAAGTTGTTGAAGCATTAGGGCACTAATTGAAGATTATTGGAAGAGAATAATACAAGGCCATCTCTGAATCAAAGGGATGTCATAAGAAGGAGAATCGATAATTGAGAGCCGTGAGCCACATCAAAGCATTTTTTTGGATCTGACTTGACCCAATTTTTCATAAATTTCAAAATTCTTATCCATGATTAGTATTTCTCAAAGATTTTTTTGGAAATAGTTAAACAACACATGTCAAGATGGTCACTGCATTCTTTATAAACTACATATTGAATTCTCTAACCATTTATGATGTTTTATCCTCTATATGTTTAGATTTGCACACTAATGATGTTTTGCGGGATTGTGGCATAGAAGCCCCACCAAAATCTTCAAGAAAGTTCTTATCAAAAATTTTATGTGAAATAGAGGATGGCCAAATATTCTATAGGACAGCATGCTTGGATGGTTCATGCGAGCGTTGCGGTGGCTTGCAGTGAATGCTAGTATGTCAACATATGGAAAGCACATATGAGGAGGGACAAAAACTAGTAGAGTTTGGGAAGTATAAAACAGTGGCATATGCTACAAAAGATGGGTCTGAAGCAAAAAGGTGTGAGTTGGTAATTCAGAAATTCCCGTGTATCAGTTCATGTCCATTTTTGTGATAATCTAGTGTATGTGTATGCAAGGCATACCCATAGAGCCCGATGGCTGGACACACAATTCAAGCTATGCAAGGACACCTTTCCACTTGGTAGCATAGTATCAGTGGTTGAATTTGCAGAGAACTACTCTACAACCATAGCATGAGGTGTAGTCATAGTATTACAACTCCACACAGGTTTCGATATTTGTGCACGTAGCATTCATACATGCAGCTAAAAGTATAGAGGATGAAAGGAAGTTATTGAGGGAGTATCACTTTTATATTAGTGATGATCGCACACATTCTTCAGAGTTCGTGCAAGGTTGCTTCTAGATGTTCTAAAATCATTTGGCTTAGAGGGGCATATCATATGATTGGCATATAATATGGTAAGATAACTGTGCAGCACAGTTCAAGAATGCGCACATGTTCTACTGGTTGTGCATGATGCATCTCACTACACGTGTTCAACATATGTGGAACTTTTGTGAGGGTGAACATGGAAAGGGAGAGCATGATGGTGTAGGAGCATGTGTGAAAAGAGCATTAGCATGAGAAGAGTTAAAGTATAAAGACAATGCATAGTTGATAGATTCAAGATCAATTGTCGAGTGGTGTAATGGTTCGATGGGTCCAGGTAATGAAGGTACATCTTCAGTTTGTAGATTTTTTTGGTTGATGGATGATACTAACATTGTACCATATGAGGATTGTTGTACACTAATAGGATCGAGTGAGTTGCACTCTTTCCTTAGCTCAAATGTAGGTTCATGGAGTATCGATACACGTAAGATGGCATGCTTTTGTTCTTCATGTGCAATGCAAGCCTGGAATGATTGTGAGTTAGGGGAGTGGGTTGAAAAATGGTTGACAAGTTATCTTAGCCCACTTCACACATATCGCCCTTCGATGGCATTGGAACTAACACGGATGGAATCATCGGTCAACTTTGACCATGTATCGGATCTAGTTCAACCAGGTAATATATATACTTTCTTAGTATTTGAAATTCCATATTGTTATCTTACTTTGTACTGTATTCATAATGTTGACTAATTTCAAGAGATGTGCTCATTTTAAATCACGAGGGCATGTTTATGCAGTTATTGTAGATGAAGAAAACGAAGAGGGTACAAACTATTACTTGTGTCGTTGTGTTGAGGCAAAAAAGAAATTGGAAGCCCCAATTATAGATGGAGAAAACATTGAATAACCCTCTGAGGCTCCAATTGAACATTCTTGGAATGTGGCTGAAAATTTTTACATCTGATGGTAGTTGTTTGAGAAATTTGACATGCATCGTAAGATTCTTCATTACTCAAACCTTGTTGTGGCATCCAATGTTTTTTTGAGAAAATATGGGGGTATACCTTTGAACAAGACCTTGTGAAGGTTAAATTGAGTCACCATGGGGTGTCATTAACATAATAAAAGAGTAGAAACAGACCCGGATGGTTCATTGGATTAATTTGTAAGTATATGCACAACGGTTCTTATTAATTTATACTTGTATCCACGTTAATTTGGTTGATGCCAATGCTATCATCTTATTTTACTTTGTGTATCTGTATGTAACTAGGTAAACATTGATTGGTGTCCCTTGCATAAAATGCAGATTTATTAGCCATCCAAGAGAATCTCAAGCAGAAAAGCAATGCAACATCCTTATTTTGATGATCTTGACAAATCTCAATTATGATTTTAAGCCATTAAAAAAGTGCGTGCGAAGCTTGATGAGGCAATTTCAAGTTATTCATTTGAATTTAACCTTATCATGACCACCTATGGCGTAGACATTATAAGAGCATCTCAAATTTCAATAAATTCTATTCATAAGAGAATAGACAAGGCGGTGGGCTCTTTATAAAGAAATGTGGTCTCATGGTAGGTGGTTGTAGCGAACACCATGACAAGCAAATTGTTAGTAAGTTGTCATGGCATTCCATCACCATTGAGACCACATTTCTTTGAGGCTTTTTTTCAAACAGTTTGCTGCCTTTTCTATGCTATTGCTTATTAGTATGCTTTGATAGATTTTTTCCAATCATCCATAGCTTTTTTTGGAAGCACCTATTTTAGGCTTTTAGCCATAGCAACAAGGAAGTGAATTGTTTGATAGAATGCTTTGGTAAACATGTATGATAAATGTACTAGCATAGAGAAGGCAACGAACTGTTTGAAAAAATGCCTCAAAGAAATGTGGTCTCATGGTGATGGAATTCCATGAAAATCCACAAAAATTTGCTTGTCATGTGATGCAGAGGGGATGGGACTTTAGTCAAAACTTGTCATGTGATGTAGATGGGATGGGACTTTAGTCAAAACTCAAAGTTTCAAGGATTACAATGATGCAATCTCAAACACTCTTCCAGGCACCCTAATGGAGACAAGCCTCAATAGTGTACTTATAACTTAGATGCTTTCCTAATGGACCCAAACCCTTGGAGTGATCTCAAGGAACTCAAAAAAACTTGTCTTGAATGGTTTCAAAGCCCCAAACCTCTGTCTTAGACAAAACTCACTTTTTGCACCTTGACTAGGCTTCTAGCCCAACTAGGCTTCTAGCGATTGTATTTTGACTTTTCACTCAACTTCCCCAAAGGAATCCTCAATATAATGACTGATTCAGATATGATTCATGATGATACACAACATATCAACTCATTCATGGCACTTTTTCTGGATCAAACCTACCAAAATCTACTATTTCCTCAAATTTAAGGCCTAATTAGCCCACTTTTTCAAAGCAACCCCTCTCTAAAATTATCCCCTAACTATGAAAATTTCAAAAATGTTTTAAAATGTTCCTAAACCAAATATTTTCAAGGTATTAGTCTTCTTTGACACCCTCAACACCCTAAATCACAAAGCCCTCAATAAATTGCTCCAAAACTAGGGCCTCTTGAAAATTAGCTTTCCCAACACTTCCAGAACCTTCTCTTGGATTTTTCACCAATAAATAAACATATATAAACACCTTCAACTCAGAAATATACCCCTTATTAAGGTAGATCTCCTGCTGCTACACTTTAGGCACCATTTTCATGACCTTTTCCTTGCTAAAACTCAGTGTACACCCAAGAATCACTCTTTCCTTCATAATAAATTGTTAGATCTATATAATACAAGTTAGATATGATCTATTTCACAAGTTTTCTGTCACACTCTCCCATGAAATGGATCATTTATTCATGAAGACTCTCAAAACTAGTGAAAAATCTATACTTTTTGAGGACAGTCAGCAATATAACACAAGAAACTAATTCCCAACATTATTCAGGTCATTCAAAAGGTTAAATTCATGTAAATAAAAGTTCTTAAACCATCCAAATGAGCATGACACCAAAAGGAATTAGAGATTCATCAAAAAAACTCAAGAAAATGCAAAAAGATTAAAGTTTTTATTGATTTTCTATAGCAGTCTGTACTGTAACACTTGCAATATCAGCCAACCCTCCATAAAAATTCTTTCTCTAGGCTTATAGACTCATCCTAAAACTATCCCAACCTATTATAATTGATTTTATTACATTATTGTGATTAAAACACCTAAAACTCACATTTCCACCCAAAGTTGGATTTCAAATATTTGAATTTCCAACATTACAATTTATTAACTCCTATTAACTATAAAGCTTCCAAAACTATTACATATCATCATTAAACCTTATTTAACCTAATTAAAATATCATATACCTATTTAAACTCCTAGAACATCATTGTTCCATTTACAAGTCAATTTGCTCCTATGGTCCTTATCAGGACCCTTAGGACTTTTGATCTTCTTGTTACACTCATCCATGCCAAATGCCATTATAGGCTTCAAAATGCTATAATTGATGCTCTGGAAAGGTTTATAGGCCTTCAAGACCCCTTCCATCTCCTCTCTCCAAATGATCCTCAAGGAGCTTTGGGTGCTCCTACACCATCATGGCATTCCACCACATGAGACCATATTTCTTTGAGGCATTTTTTTCAAGCAGTTTATTCCCTTGTCTATGCTATTGCTTACTATTATGCTATGATAGTTTTTCTAAGCATCCATATCTTGTTTGAAAGCACCTGTTTTAGGATTTTAGCCATAGTAGCAAGGCAATGAACTGTTTGGCTAAATGCTTTGATAGACATGTATAAAAAATGTGTTAGCATAGACAAGGTAGTGAACTCTTTGAAAAAATGCCTCAAAGAAATGAGGTCTCATGGTGATGGGATGATGTGAATGCCATGACAAGAAAATTTCTATGGATTGTCATGGCATTCCATCCCATTGAGACCACATTTATTTGAGCTTTTAAACAGTTTGTTTCCTTTCTATGCTATTGCTTATTATTATGCTTTGATAGATTTTTTTTCCACAAGCATCCATAGCTTTTTTGGAAGCACCTATTTTAGGATTTTAGCCATAGCAACAAGGAAGCTGTTTGATAAAATGCTTTGGTAAACATGTATGATAAATGTAGTAGCATAGACAAGGCGGCCGAACTATTTGAAAAATGTCTCAAAGAAATGTGGTCTTATGGTGATGGAATGCCATGACAATCCACAACAATTTGCTTGTCATGGCATTCCACCACCAATTTCTGATTATTGAGCATTTTTTTCAAACAATTCATTCCCTTGTCTATGCTATTGCTTACTATTATGCTATGATAGATTTTTTCTAAGCATCCATAGCTTGTTCGAAAGCACCTATTTTAGGCTTTCAGCCATAGCAGCAAGGCAATGTACTATTTGGCTAAATGCTTTGATAGACATGTATGAAAAATGTGTTAGCATAGACAAGGAAGTGAACTCTTTGAAAAAATGCCTCAAAGAAATGAGGTCTCATGGTGATGGGATGGCATGACGAATGCCATAACAAGAAAATTGCTATGGATTGTCATGGCATTCCATCACCATTGAGACCACATTTATTTGAGGCTTTTCAAATAGTTTGCTACCTTTTCTATGCTATTGCTTATTAGTATTCTTTGATAGATTTTTTCACAAGCATCCATAGCTTTTTTGGAAGCACCTATTTTAGGCTTTTAGCCATAGCAACAAGGAAGTAAACTGTTTATAAAATGCTTTGGTAAACATGTATGATAAATGTAGTAGCATAGACAAGGTAGTGAACTATTTGAAAAAATGCCTTAAAGAAATGTGGTCTCATGGTGATGGAATTCCATGACAATCCTAACAATTTGCTTGTCATGGCATTCCACCACCCACGAGACCACATTTCTTTGAGGCATTTTTTTCAAACAGTTCATTCCCTTGTCTATGCTATTGCTTACTATTATGCTATGATAGATTTTTCTAAGCATCCATAGCTTGTTCGAAAGCACTTGTTTTAGGCTTTTAGCCATAGCAGCAAGGCAATGAACTGTTTGGCTAAATGCTTTGATAGACATGTATGAAAAATGTGTTAGCATAGACAAAGTGAGTGAACTCTTTGAAAAAATTCCTCAAAGAAATGAGGTCTCATGGTGATGGAATGCCATGACAATCAAAATATTTATTGTCATGGCATTCCATAGGTCATGAGACCTCATTTCTTTGAGGCATTTTCAAAGAGTTCATTGCTTGTCTATGATATTGCTTACTATTATGCTTTTGATAGATTTTTTCCAAGCATCCATAGCTTGCTCAAAAGCACTTGTTTTAGGCTTTCAGCCATAGCAACAAGGGAACACTTGAACTATTTGACAAAATTCTTTGGTAGACATGTATGAAAAATGTGGTAGTATAGAGAAGGTAGTGAAATTTTTGAAAAAATGCCTCAAAGAAATGTGGTCTCATAGAATGCCATGACAACCAAATGCAATTGGCAGCTGCTCCTAGTTATTTGTTATGCAATTTGAAGTAATTGCATAACTGCTTAGGTCGACTTTGTAAAAACTATATTGTAATTGAAATTTTGTCATCTATCAACATCTAGTTATTAGTTATGAAACGTGAAGCAATGCTTTCAGTTTGAAAGATGTGCAATGCAATGTAATCAACGTTATGAATATAAACTACAAAAATCTATTTTTTACTAAGTTACCGGTTTAGTTTTGGGTTCGGGATCAGGTTCGAGAACCCGGTTCGCCAGTTCGGGAAATTTTTTTTTGCGGTTGGGTTCGTTTTGGGTTCGGTCATACGAAAACATATAAAAATTAGAAATATATACATATTTGCAGCGGTAATCAAGTTCATAATACACCACCATATTAATAGTCAAGTAACATAGCAAAAATACACCACCACTTTCATAGTGAAATATTAAAATATTAGTGATCTACTTGAATGTCATGATACAAAATTATAAATTAAAGTTCAAACATAAAAATGTCAAATGTTTACAATCAACCATTATTGATCATTGATCAATCTGAAAATTGTGAAAAATTTTCTATGTGGAAGGAAAACAAGAAAACAGTGTTACATAATTATTTACATTGTGAAAGAGCCAAAACCTTTTTCTTGTAGATCGTAGAAGAATCTTAGTGATTTTTTGGGTGTCCTTGCCTTGGAATGGAACTATCCCGAGCCATGAATGATTGACTAGGAACTGTGTGAAAGAAATAAGATAAATCACATGCAACTTGTTACAATTTCTTTCCTTGGGAAAAAGGGTAAAGTTTTCTTTTCAGGGAGAATCTCCTTTAGAGTTTGAATGCATTGATAATTTTCAAGATAGACTTAGCCAAATATGTCATCTAGGTTTGAAGCTTTTAGGTAAAATGTTTGCTTCTTAAAATTTTGTTCAAAATTCAAGATGCAGGCTCTCCTCCCTTAGAGAAGAGAAGGCCTATCAAACCTAACACTCTTATGTAACACTTCTTAAGTTATTGTTGATGCAGTATTAGATGCGAAGTTTCAAAATAGGCATGGTTATATAAATTCTCATCTCACGACTATCATTGCATCAAATTAGGAATTTTCAATCCTTTATGGTCTAGCCAAGAGAAGTATGGAGTAGTGTTCCAATGCTAAAGTCTTATTGTGAATCTCTTTGCTATGAGTGGTTCAAAAATGAGGAATCTGTCTTCTGCACCAAATGAGAAATATTCACAATATGTGCTAGGAAGGAATAAGTCCATAAGATCGAGTATGCAAGAATTGAGAATTGCAAAATTAGCTTACATTTGACTTCCAAACACAAAAAATTTCACACTTTTCAATGTTCACATGTAAGTAAAAAAAAATATGTGCGTAAGTTGTAAAGTATACACTTGAATACATCTAACTCATATCTATTGAACCATGAATTTATAATTTTCAAATATGGACACCATCGATAAAAATATTTGTATTAAGCAAATAGCCATGTACGCATACATCAATATATGTCAATATAAGTATAAAATATAGTTACAAAATAGCCATATAGGCTTACGAGAATGTCATATAGGCATTCAATGTCAAATATATCCAATACAAAATATGTACAAAATTGCCATGTAGGCATACAACAAAGGGCTCTATGCATTCAAAATTCATTTCTCTCCATGTTTTAGTTCAAATACAATTTTCTTTCCCTTTGCTGGGCGATCCGATGGCGATAAGTCTATCACCTGTTTCTGCTTGCTCGAGGAGTGCTCCTGTTGCTCCTCCTAGTGTTTAGCTTCTAGTGAAGTTTCAACTGTTACAATAAGAAGTAAAGACATTAATATATAGAAATTACATTATAAAAATTAATATATTTAACAAAATAATCACTTACGGCCATCTCACAATCACTCTCCTCAATGGAAATATTTGCATGTTGATGCTAAGGCATGCTCAAGCCCTGCATAAACCATCCAAATAGGAATTAAACTACAAATCAATAATGGTTTTATTTTTCACTAGAACTAGTTCATCTATAACAATGAATGTAAATTCAAATTTAGTAATTTTCCTCATACCTCCCCTATCAGAGCCATCAAGGATTGTATAGCGGAGGAAACACCAATATCCATTGCCCTCATAATGTTTGGCAATGTTTCTGTCACCAACATTTGAAAATAAAACAAAAAATTATTCAATCACAAAATAGTTACAATAGTGATCCATGTGATGACTTATAATGTATGAGATCTAATGAACAAAATTTTGAGTGCAAGTATTAAATAGATATATTTCTGATTATTAGTTATCAAATTTGAAGTAATTCTTTGATTTTGAATGATCTGTGTAATGCAACGCAAGGTCAACAATATGAATATAAGCTACACAAATCTATTAAAATTAGAATTCATTACTTAAGTTCTCTTTAAATTCTATATTACCTCCGTAAACGTTTGATCAAATCTATTGGCACTCAAAGGTGTTTCCTTGAAACCTCCAACAGTACCCTATTCAACATCCAAAATCACATATTAAAATACCATTTGTAAAACAATACTATTAACACATGTAATAAATTTATAATCATTTACTAACTTTACATACCCCACCAATAGGTGTACTACAAAAATAAGTAGGTGGATGACTGGTGTATCCAGTCTCTACACTATGACCCTGCAATTTTATTAAAATAATAAAACTAAATTAGTTAATCTTGCATTTCACAATCGAAATTTAATAAATTAAATTCAATGAACATGCTGAATTTTACCTGAGTGTCAATGCCATATGCATCATGCAAAATGTCAGCCATTCTCTCCATCCCCATATATGCATATGGATTAGGCTACGTAGTAGCATATGGATCTTGCGTAGCACCCTCTTGAGTGCCAGTAGGGTCATACGAACAAGTCGCCCTGCAAGACTGACACACATGGGTTCGAAGGCCACCACCTGAAGAATCCCCTGGATGGCATTGTACAATAGGGCTAGTGTGATGGATGACGCTCTGAGTCAAAGTTGTGATCGTCTGCAATGTCTCTATGTCAGCACTCTCCTTCGCAATGGCAGGCATCACAATTTTCTCACGAGGCAGCCTAGCGAGAGGTCGTCTCCCTTGCCATGTAGGATTCGGCTATGCACCGGGCCTATCCTGAGCTGACCCCCCACCTCTCCCCTGTAACTCCCTCATATCAAAATAATTTGGGATTTGGTTCAATACAAACTCACTGTATATTTTCCTAAGACAATATTGGAGGACTTCATAATTATTACACAGTGGGTAATTAAAGACCATATACCATCTTTCATAAAAATGGTTCTTAATGTCTTGGTGGTGGCACCAATGAATAGGAAACCTCTTTGCATTGAGGGTAAGATTTTGATTTGTTTTAGGGTTAGTGAATAGAGAGCACAAATCACCTTTAGTAATTTTTAAATCTTTTACTTGTTTATATGATAATTTGTCTGCATTATATGCTCTAGTTGTCTGCCTCCTATCTTGCCATCCAGATATTTGTTGGGTGATCTACATTTTTTAACATGTCTTTCAATAAATTTGCTAGAAGTATTCTTTCTGTGGTTGAAGCATTTGGATCACTCAACCTACTGATAAGATCCTCAAGTTGTTTTCTATTGTTCTCAATTTCACTCCTCAAATTTTCTTGAGTACAAGGAGGGAATTGAGAGAATGGTGGGGGGGGGTTGATTTTGTTGAGTATTTGTAGGATTTCCTACAGATTTTTAAAAAAAAGTCAAATCTAACCTAAAAAAAACAAAATCAATTTCAAACTAACAAATTCAAAATAAATAGTAAAAAGTACTTACCTCCTACATCTCTTCATCGTCGTGGCGCCATATTTGCAGACAAAATTCAACTATTCTTGATGAAATTTGCAGAAGTCCTTCCTCCTAGAGCACGAGCACAAAAATGAGGGTTTTTGGCTACGGGCAAAGCTGAGAAACAGTGAAAAGCAAATGATACACATTTCACTTTTTTTTCTTTTAAAAGCACATAACGCGCTCGCGTTATATGCTCGCATTATAACGCGAGTGCGTTATGTGTTTCCCCATATTTTTCCCATTTGGCCACAAAAGTGCGACCAACTTCATGCACCCACCCATAAATTATGCTTTACTTGGAATTTAATAAATTATTATTTATTTTCTATTTGAATTATGACTAAAGTCCTGATTGATAGGATGATTGAAAAAAATATAGCTTTCAAATGGTATCACATTTTTTGAATTTGAAACATGTGTTACATTCTATGCTTCACATACTATGGGATTAAAAAAAAAACATTGAATTTCATGAAGTTTTGACCAAGTTAAGGTGGTTAGACATACAAGTTTTTATATTTTTTAAAAGTTGTAATAAAAATCATAATTAATTATTTACTTGGAAAAAATTACAAAAATATGCATCACATCGGACATGAGTCTTCTAATTATATCTAAAATCTTATAAAAAAATATTATCATTTTATTGTGGTTAGGGTGGTACCTACTTCTTATTTTTTCCCTGAAATTTAAGTACTATTGCATTGAAATTTCAAATTTTCACCAAATAGATTTTTTATTTTTTAAAATAAACCTAGTAGTTTAGAAACTACATTCAATTTGCTACAGATTCTATTCTTACATATTTTTGAAATAATATAGATAACTTATTCAAATTTTTATGTCAAGTTGCCTAACTCTGATTTTTCTGAATTTTTTGCCACTTAAGGGCTTGTTTTTTCCATGATGATCCTGCACATACCCATATAATGGAAATGATAGGGGTTAGGATGGCTAATTAGTGATTAATTAGCTTAATAGGATAGGTGGAGTTAATAAACCATGAGTTTATTAACTTAGGTGGAGTTAATAGTTGGAGAATTGGATAATGAGGGTTAGTGGGTTAATTAATCAAGGATTAATTAACACAATTGGGATTAGAAGCATAGGGGATTTTAATGGGGTCAATTAAATAGTGAGAATTATATAATTGATTAGAAGAACTATAGTTTTGGAAAGTGATATAATTAATTAAATAAAATATTTAATTAATTATAAGAGGAAAATGGATTAATGAAATAAATATATTTAATTAGTTAAAAAGGGAAGGAATGAGTAACTTAATTAAATAAAGCTATTTAATTAATTAAGAGGAAGTAATGTTAGATTTAGGGTGACTACACTCATAACCTCACTTCCTTATAGTGAGAAACCAACAAAAGGAAAACACTATCACACTCCATACTAATTCATACTACAATGGGAATATCTTCATTATCTCTATGCAAGCATTTACATCACTCCTTGAATAATAAGAAAACACAAAAATAGTTCAAACAACAAATTTGCTTGAAGAATCTAAATAACCCTTAATTACATTGATTCAAAAGATTTAATGCATACAATGTTGGAGAGTTTGATAGATTGAAAGTTAAATCCGAGCTAGATACAATGTGTATTACAGTCATTTGTTGTTATTACAGGGAAAAAAATACAACATTCATTATCTGAATTTCAAAGACCTAACCTATTCAACTTGACACAACAAAAGATTTACAAAAACTAGAAGCTGGAATCTTTGAAGAGAGAACACTAGTCCAAGTTCCTCTTAGGATGGAGAGTAGAAGTCTGAACCAATACAATAACCACAAAAATTTCCTTTATAGTGTAGGCATAACTAATTTTTGAATTAAAAAACTCTAACCCTAACCTAACTAGGGTTTACAAAAAGATGAACTCCAATTAGATTTCAAACATTGAATTTCCTCCAAAATCTAAGCATCAACCAATCCATAAAGGCTTTGAAACCTCGAGCATACTCCAGAATGATGACTTCATGAATGTAGGTATGGAGCACCCACAAAATCTACAAAAAAACCTAGACAAACATACCCTGATAGGAGAATTTTGACATTTGTAAAACATATAGGGAGCAATGGCATCAACCAATCAGGAATATAGCATTGAAATGGAATGGAAAATTGATCCAAAGTTGACCCAATTCGATCTAGTAGTTGGGAATGTCATTGAGCAATAAATTCTTTGATTCTTCTCGCGAACTGGAGTAGTTGACCATTGGAGTTTGAATGTTGGCCTTTAGATCAACATAAATGGTTGAGATCATGGCTTGATGAAATTTTAAAATGCGGCCATTGATCCCCATGAGATTCAGTATCAATGACCGTCACATTGCCTCTTTGTATCATGACCTTCACTCAGTAGTTGAGACCCAAAATCATGATGGCTTAAGCCCATGCAATGAAATGGTATGCTGATACCTATCTTGGAATATTTGCTCTAGATCCCTTTGCTCATCACATAATGAATATTGCCTTCATAATATGAAAACGTGATGCAAACACTACATGTGATAGCTTTTTGATCATTGTCTTCAAATCAGAGTTGTTGAAGTCCTCATCACAACATATATGACTATTGTGATTTTTCTTAGCATGACATCATTCACAACTGCGATGTGAATGACCCATGTGATGACCATTGGATCACCCCTCTCTCATTGTAGTCATTAGTTTTTGGAACATAGCATATCACATAAATGACCTTGCCAAATGACTATAAAAATGTGATGCACTAGACCATTGCGATATACTGACACCTGGAAGAAAATTATTTTGCTCCCTGATCCTCCTTCCTTCTCACATTGCACATCATACAAAGCAACATGAAAATGGGATTTGAATTTTCAATGTGAAGAAGCACTATGATGGAATACGATTTGAACATGTATCCAAGAACCAAGATCAATTGTGACATTGCACATCACACCTTGGAAGAGAGCAGGAAAGGGTATACACACAATACAATGGAGATATGTGATGTGAAGAACAAAACTAACATCACATATTGTGAATAGGAGACCATTAGCGAGGCAACAAAGGACGATGCAAGGGGGGTGATGGAACAACATAAGGGGAGAAATTTTGCATGTGCTATCCATAAAAGGTGCCCATCACCTAGGTGAATGAACATTTGAGACATAACAATGACCAAGGCATAATGAAGATATTTCATTAAGTACTTAATGAAGTAAAATAATTTGGACAAAGGGATACTTCGAAGGTTTTCAAGGAAACTGGGAAAAAAGGTAACGCTAGGAGAAAGGGGTTGGTCACTACATGGAAACAAAGGCATAAGTTATAACTAACAATCCAACAATTTCCCAAGCAGGTCAATGAAGGAATATGCCAAAAGTGATAAGGCAAAAGATACTAGGTTTTAGGTGGGTTTAAGCCCTATTTGTAGTTTAGAACCCTAATTCAATACAATTGAGGAATTTCAAAACCTCAAAGACCACATCAATGCAAAATGACCATGGAATTTGCAAGCTCCACCATATGAATATATATTTTTAATAATGTTTAACTTTTTGTTAAATTGATATTAGTAGACATCAAAATAATTGATATTTATATGTCTTTGTTATGTTATATATGGATGTAAACACCCCTATGTGAGTAAAAACATCTCTTGATGATGTTGAGCATCATAGGAAATAAGAGATAGACTACCAATATGTTGTAAGTGTGTTTATTATTATATATATCTATAAATATATATATACATACATATATGCATACATACATACATGCAAACATACATATAAATATGAAGAAACTCTCTAACATAGATATATATATACTTATAAATACATTTAATAGTTTTAGAAAATTAAATAATTATATATTATTCTTATGGTGAATTCCTATCAAGCTTAGGACATATTGACAAGAAAAGTTGATAGATGAGACGTCAATATCGACTGGCAAGGCAACATAACAAAATAAGATAAAGCATATTAGAAGGTCAAAATAATTTTATGATACAAGATATCATATCACCTATGAATCAAAGTGAACATGAAAATAATATACAAAAATACACTATTTCATATGTGTGACATGAGTACTTAGAGTCTTGTTACATATTTCCTTCTCATGTATTTGCTTCCCTCTCTTATGTGATGCTCTCCCTTATCTGAGAAGAGGGAACTAGTTTTCTCAAATCCACCTCATTCACTTGAAAAGGTAGTTAGTCCATTAGCCAATAGTATCATAACATTATATAAATCATTGACTAACAACCATCATAAAGATAATAAATTTGCATCTATATTTTTTAATCAATATCTAACTAATATTTTCCTTTCGCTCATCATAAATAAAATTGAACAATATTAGTGTGAATATCCAAAAACCATAGTTTTGGTCCAACATGATTGTGTTAGACACATAGGAAACTTGAGAGGGGGGTTGAATCAATTGTGTATTAAAACCTTCAAACCCTTATTAAGCATTAGCATGTAAACACATGAAATAACAACACATCCAAAAACATTCATAATATAACACAAAATATTTACATGGAAAACCCTATTAGGGAGAAACCATGGTGAGGATTAACTCACTATATGAAAATTAGAACCAATTACAAGAGGCTTACTACCTAGGGCTCACTACCTAGAGGACTCACTATCCAAAAAGAAAAAGGTTCACTACCTAGGACTATCACTTCTTCTAGATTACAAATAAATAATTACAAGGAGGCTCAATAGACCTCAAAGTAATTGGAGAAACCACCACAATGTCTCTTCACCATCCACAAACTTCAGCTCATTGCCTCTAATGACTTATGACACACTAAACTATAGAAACCTTCTTCTCACTACTTTCGGTAGTCTTAGGCATTCATGCTAACATTCAAATCTCAACACATGATCACATATACATCATTCCACACCACACACATCTCCAAATAGGTTAGCACCAAAAACCTCTGTGGTGATAAGAAGTGAGGTTGAACCATATCAACGGTTAACCAGGACTCAATCTACACCAACACACTCTACTAGGCTCCCACAAACCACAAAGCTCATATGCAAATAGCACTAACACACTAGGTTGGCCAAACCAACATTAAAATTATCAAGCAACCAAATTTACACTTCACCAAGACTAAAAAAGTCTTGTGGAACATGTAGCAACATTACACAACACCTTAGAATATTCCAACATCAATCTAGAATATTCAAAACCACTGTCACAAACACATGAAACTGAGAAAACTATCATCTTATGCAACCAGTCAAACTACTTCAAAGATGCAACACATGAACTAAGCTTGCAGAATAGTTGAACAATAGACAAACCAAGGGAAAGTAAGTACAAGAAATATTAGCACATTCCTAAATTTGCAAGATAAGAAACTTTAGGATGGAGAAATGCAGAGCAATTCCATTCCTCCTAGATATCCCTCTTCACAAGCCAGAAACAATTCAACAACTTGTCAAACATATCTTCTACAACTGCACGATCTAGAACTAGAAACTCTAGTATAACACCTTCTAAGACCTTTTATCATTACTTTTAAACCACACAAGCACATATTCAAGAATGAAGAAATGTGGAGCAAAATACATAACACTTCCCAGTCACCTTGTACAATATTTATACAAAATTTATCAAAAGCACATGGAAACCAAGTGACCTTGTTGCATCTGCAACACCTAATCAACACCATACAGACCTACCAAAGGTTTACATCAATGAAAACAATGATGACAACATAATGCAATAGATTGAATATGCATAACAAATTTTTCATTTAAAACAACACAGTTTAAACTAGTCCAAAATGGGGTGTGATAATTGACATGTTTAAATGGATTCAAATTTACATAGATGGTTTTACAAATTTTACATATTAACAAAAATATGTGGTTTATATATCTATGTAAAAGATTATATTAATTGTATTTTGCATGAAACTAGTTACAAATTTACATTCTTTTTCATTTGATAATAGTGCTTCAATCTTGGGAATATACATGTTTTTTCTAGTTTCTTTTGTTTTTAATGTTAATGATGTGGCACTAAATCTATTTATTTAGTTATTTGAGATTGAAGCACTAGTCATGATTATTTTCTTCAAAATATTACATGTGTGTAGATCTTGTGAATTACCAAACATAATTTATTTTCTATTTCACCTTTCCTAGTTACCTTGTTGCATTGGTATGCTTATTATAGTGAGGAAATTATGTTAGTTTGAATAGCTAATATATTTGTATATTGGGACTTATAGTGGTTGGTGATTTCATGTGTAGATTTTTAAATTTTATTTTTGATATTTGTGTAGTTACATAGAAACTTATGTCTTTTTTACAATATCCTTGTTCTTATTTCAAATTTTTTGGTGTTACAATGTGTAGTTTAGCTATGTGAGAGCCATGGATGATCTTTGATTTGGATATTTTAATCACGATGCCAAGTATAAATTGATATCAATTTCAATGGGAGCTTTAATAAATTTGTGTTTAGATACCAATTTAGATGCAAGATCTTCTATAATTATTGTTGGTGTCATCAAGATACCTTGGATTCTATTTCTTGTTTAAGATGAGAGTTCACTAACATCCTGGTGGCCATGGAGAAATCTAGGATTATTTTTCTAATGTATTTTTTGTGATATCCATTTGAGGGGATGCAATTCTCTTTGGTTATAAATATTTCTCATTCTTGTCCAACTTCATGATTTTGTAGGTTGCATTTGAAGTTGGCATGGATTGATTAGCTAGATGCTCATGGATACTCTAAATCCTTTGCTATGGTTGGATATATTTGTTCTTATAAATATCTATTAGAATGATTACATGTTATGAAGTTTAAATGTAAGAATCAAGCATCCTACATATGGATATGCACATGATGAGAAGTTTTCCTTTTAATGTAAGGTCTTATTTCTTGGTGTTGTATGCATTGGAAAATCTTGTATCCCACTCTTGGTCTAGTTATTATGTGAATAATCTAAGATAATTTTTCCACCTTATTATTAGATGCATTATTTATTTGTATCTTATCTTCAAATGTGCAATAGTATTGAGGGATTTTTGAGAAGTAGGTGTATTTAATATTATCTATTTTAATTATTCTCCTAATGATTTGGTATTGAGCTATGATAATATTTGTTAGGACTTCTTTGGAATAGTTTATGGATTTGGGCATATTAACACTTTTATGGGTATGATTGATATGAAAGTTTTTCATCTATTTCTAGCATGTTTTCACTTTGAGTTGAATGAATAAATATTAATATCCTTTTATTTAGAAGTATGGTAGGACATCTTATTTTTCATATCTTGACACATGTTAGTGTTGGTACAAAGAAATATGTGTATCTATATTATATATGTGTATGTATACACACACACACACAAATATATATATTTGTATCTTATCTTCAAATGTGCAATAGTATTGAGGGATTTTTGAGAAGTAGGTGTATTTAATATTATCTATTTTAATTATTCTCCTAATGATTTGGTATTGAGCTATGATAATATTTGTTAGGACTTCTTTGGAATAGTTTATGGATTTGGGCATATTAACATTTTTATGGGTATGATTGATATGAAAGGTTTTCATCTATTTCTAGCATGTTTTCACTTTGAGTTGAATGAATATAAATGTTAATATCCTTTTATTTAGAAGTGTGGTAGGACATCTTATTTTTCATATCTTGACACATGTTAGTGTTGGTACAAAGAAATATGTATATCTATATTATATATGTGTATGTACGTATATATATATACATATATATATACATACATACACATATATATGTGTGTGTGTATGTATATATATATACATATACATATGCATATATATTTATGCATATATGTATATATATATATATATATTTATATTCATATAAATATGTATGTTTGTATATATGTGTATATATGTATAGATGTGCATGCATACAAACACACACACTTGCAAAATAAAATTTTGGCATAGAAAAACTAACACCAAAGAAATACAAGTATTGGCACAAACTTGTCATAAATGGGTAAAAGCAAGAAGTTGGGTCCACGAAGAGGGGAAGTTTCAGCCAAAAGAAAAATCTTGCAAAAAATACATGTGTTATTTAAAAAATGTGTATGCGGTATGATTTGAGTACCCGATCCTAGAAAAATTCATATGCACTAAAAACGCGTATGCATTATACAACGCATATGTGTTTTATAACACACACATCATTTATTTAAAAAATTAAATACCTTTTAGAAACATGTATTTATACAACGCATATGTGTTGTATGCATTATACAATGCGTACGTGTTTTGTAACACAAAACATGTATGCATTTTGTAACGCAAAAAAAGTACACATTTTGTAACTTATACATGTTTCTAAAAAGTATTTAATTTTTTAAATAATCAAGCAAATAAAGAACATGTATGCATTTTGTAACGCATACGTATTTTTAAAATTTTGAATCCCCAACCCACATATTGCCTTGGTTTTAGGCTCTGGAAAGGCTTGGCAACCTGACCCTTAGCCTTTGACCTACAACTTAAAAACTAAGGTTGGTTCAAGAGAAATGCCCAACTTTGGCAATATGGCTGATGGAATTTTTTTTTGAATCAATCTATGAAATTAAAACCGATTAGAGAACATGATGTCTTTTTTTCAAACATATAATTTTTTTAAAGATTGGATTATATTTGTTATTTTTAAATTAATTTATAAGCAAACTATTCCATAAACTTGAAATATCAAACCTTTTTTGCTTTTTAATAACTTATTTTTGGTTAATTTTCTTGTAAAAAATATTCTATGGCATCAATCTTTAGACAACTTTCTACACAATGAAAAAAAAGATTAAAAAAAGTCTTGCAAAAAAAGTGTACACATTATTTAAAAATTGTGTATGCGGTATGCTTCGAGTACATTATCCTAGAAAAACTCGTGTGCACTAAAAACACGTATGTGTTATACAACGCATATGCTTTTTATAACACACACAAGTCATTTATTTAAAAAAATAAATACCTTTTAGAAATGCGTATGTGTTTTAAAATGTGTATGCATTTTGTAACACAAAACAAGTACATGTTTTGTAACACAAAACAAGTACATGTTTTGTAACACAAAACAAGTACATGTTTTGTAACACAAAACATGTACACATTTTGTAACACCAAACACGTACATATTTTGTAACACAAAACACGTAATATATTTTGTAACGCATACATGTTTCTAAAAAGTATTTAATTTTTTAAATAATCAAGCAAATAAAGAATGTGTATGTATTTTGTAACGCATAAGCATTTTTAAAATTTTGAATCCCCAACCCACATGTTGCCTCGATTTTAGGCTCGGGAAAGGCTTGGCAACTTGACCCTTAGCCTTTGACCTACAACTAAAAAACTAAGGTAGGCTCAAGAGAAATGTCCAATTTTGGCAATATGGCCGATAGATTTTTTTTCTAAATCAATCTATGAAATTAAAACCGATTAGAGAACATGATGTCTTGTTTTCAAACATATAATTTTTCTTAAAATTGAATTATATTTGTTATTTTTAAATTAATTTCTAAGAAAACTAGTCCATAAACTTGAAATATAAAAAATTCTATGGCATCAATCTTTAGACAATTTTCTACACAATGAAAAAAAAGATTCAATTTTTTTTTAGTTTAGGTCCAATTATGTTGTCTTACACATCGAATTTTAAAAATAGCAATTAAGACCAATAAAAATTCAATAAAAAATATATTAAACACATGCATGGTATGGTAAAAGAAAAAAAGACTTTTAAAAAGAAGTTTTTATACATCTCTATCATAATTCAATTTCTATCATCTGGGTATTTGAATAAATTACATATTTGGAAACTAGATTCAAAATCCTAAATTTCATATTATTGACCTTTTCTAAGATTCGTTGTGTAAGTGCTTCAAATTTTCAATCCAAGTGTGATCTTTTTAAAAAAATGGCAAAAATACTTCCACTTTTTAAGGTTTTTGTGGACCCAACTTCTTGCATCAGCCCAAATGATGACACATGCTTTATGTAAAATTTCTAGTGTTTCTTCAAATTCAAGTTTCTTTCCCAGTTTCTATGAAAATTGTAATAAGTAATCTCACTTTAATCATAAGGTAACGTTCATACAAACCTTGATGCAAAAATTCACATAAACTGTAATATAGACATATGTGTAGGTTGTTGATGCCAATATTGATGGAGGTAATATAATTAGCCTTTTATCCCCTCCCAAATCATGATATAAAAGAGTTTATGAAATATATTAACTTGTTAATATGGTTACCTTAGTAAAAATATTATGTTGAAAAAATAATTAGACATTTTAGCTAGATTTTGGTAGTGGTTGAAGAGAAATGCTTTAACAACTATGACCACTTTTGTCACCTTTTAGGCCTTTGGAACCTACTTAAATAGTATTTGTATTATTTCCTTTGTTTTTATTTAGGAGAAATGATCTAATGGTTGAGTTCATTATAAGAGTTAAGATAGCATTTGTAGATTTTAAGACTATTATTATTGTAATGAAGTATTATTACTTTTGACTTGAAGGCTATCAATGGTGATCATTATTATTAATTGAATGAAATTTGCTCAATAATTCCAAAAGGCAATCAAATCATGCGATGCTAGATGGGCTTACCATCAAATGGATTGTTTAGAGATCTTTTATGAAACCTTAAAAAATGTGTTGTTATAACATCATATTTGATGATGTGAACAAGAAACCTTAACTGTATATAATAAATTTGTCAAATAAATTGTGAATACAAATTGAATCATTCAAATATTTTATAATATTAATAAATTGTTAAAAATCAAATTCTATCACTTCATAATAACATAGTTAAAATTTCTTATACTATTTTGCTATCATAAATAATATTTTTATAAAGCAAGTTTGAAGTGATTTGCCTTCATGGATGTGATTCCTTCCACTTCTTATAATGATTAAAAGAAAACACATTTTTGAATTTAAAAAAGGATCATAACATCGAATAAAGATTGCATTTAACCAAATTCTAGAATATTCTTTATGCAGCATACTTCCTACAATTTTTTTTTGTTCTTCCTTTCTTTGTAAATGAGTATATGAGTGCACCACTTACCATTTTATATTCATTTGTCTTATTGGATTTTAATAAAAGAAATTTATTAAAAACTTTTAACTTGTAGTTGAAGTCAATATAGCACGGGTATAATCTTCAACTGCAATGAACCCTTACATCATAGTTAGAACAAAGTTGTATGGGTTGCATACATAATTGTTCTTTAACTTTTAAAAATATTTAAATAATAAATTGTTTCTACAATTAATTTTTTTGTTATATTATTTAGTTATTTTAATAACTTAAAATATTTATTTATAATAAGAAATATATTTCTCTCTTAAGTGTTATATTTATATTTTTTTATGTTTTCATATCATTAATATTTAATTATTTTAATATAATTAATAATAATTTTCAATTAATAAGAAATATTTGTATTTAAATCTTTTAATTTTATTTTATTTTTATATTTTTAAAAAGAATTTGTTTGGAGATTGTCTATATAAATATACACATATATACATATATATAATGTGTCTATATTATAAAAATCTATAATTTATATCCAAACATTTTATACATCAATAGTACAATTAAAAGAATCATGCATAAAATAACAAAGATGGTGTAATTGTTATATAAGCTTCACTAAATAATTGATAAGTGGAATCATTTTATTTACATACATGCCTATAAAATCTTAAAACTATTTGTCATCAGTTTGACTAATGTTAAACTTACAACTCAATCATCATTTGAACTCTTCTTATTGGGGATCAATCCACTTTTGCTACTCATATCATATTTTTACCTCACAAAAAAGACACTTTTTAGTTATTTTTTACATATTATATTTCAAAAGATAGCTCTTCTTTTATATTGGGGACCAATCCACTTTTGCTACTCATATCACATCTTTACCTAACAAAAAAAAGAGACACTTTTTAGTTATTGTTTTCAAATTATATTCCAAAAACTAAAGTATAAGCCATTATTCTTCAATATCAAACAATTTAATAATAAATAACAATTTTTATCAATAGAAACACAATACTTATCTATCATTTTTTAACAAAAATATAAATATATTATTCACAATAAATTAAAAAAAAATGTGCTCCTAAACTTTTTTCTTAATCAATGTTTGGGATCACACCCGATGATATGATGTGTTGTCAAGATCAGTTTTCTTCTCTTTTTTTACTATCCCATTCTGATGATGAATCATAGAAGATAATTGAAAAAATTGATTAAATTTGTTTTACATAATCTAATTCAAAAAGAATTCTTACTATCATAGATTATGAAAATTTTATCTTTGAATATTTACTATTTAACATTTAATAAAACAATTCCTAACATAAATGATATTATATAAAAAAACAGTTAAAGATTAAGATAAACATACATGATATCAAATTTTAATAGTAAAGGGAACCTGCAACAAGAAAATCAAAACTCCACATCAGAAAATTTATAATGAATAATAATAATGAAAGAAAGAAAATAGTTTGTACTTAATAAAAAATCACTTATGAGTTATTCCAATTGAAATTGAATTAAGTACTGGGTCCTAAATTTATCTGACCTTCCCACCAATTCCCTCGAGTTGCATATTCAGGCTGAAATGGGTCCATGGCATCTTCCAATTGCTTAGCTTCCTTTTTAATCTGTGGGACAGTTAGTAATTTTGTAGTCAAATAATAGCTGAGGTTCAAACAATCAGAAATTTTTTTAGTCTACCAGTCTACAGGAATTAAAGTTTGGAAAAATAGTATCCTTAGGTTTTACCTCACTTGGGTCTTCCTTTCTTTCTTTGGGAATGCCATAAAGCTCATCAGGTCCTCCATAATATACAGAAGAGCCTAGGAAGCACTGTTCTGGACTATGTTTGCCTAACTTTTTAGGCCCTTGTGACTGGCTCTCTTCCTTTACTGTGTTGTTAATCAAACGAAAGATATTACTTCAGAGACACAAATATATTAAAGGAATACTATAAATGTTACAGTAACTAACAGTCACTCTTGCTGTTCATTTATTTAGTTTCCTGCTTTCTTTTTCCTTTATGTACACTGTGAGAACTTTCAAGATTTATAGCATTATATCACTTATTCAAGTAGAGATTGAACTGTTTCAGCTAACATTTGGGAAACTTAAAATATTTTTTGGTGTAAGCAAATGTCTAATATTGTTTAGGGTGTGAATACAGAGCAATAACAAGACTTTCTACACTACTAAATCTTGCCTGCCATTGCAAAGAGGGGATTAAGGTCATAATTGAAGAGATTTAGAGAGCCTCACCATATTATGAATCTCAATCCCAACAGGAAGAGTAACAAAGTAATGAGGGGTGGATAGGTTCACAAACTTGCAACAAATAAAATTCTTAAATTACCTGTTACACCATGAGGGTCTTCACTGTGAAGAAGTTTATTTTGCTTGTCCAATACCTCCATGGTGGCTGACAGTGTACACTGAGTCTGCAAAATGTTCATTTCAAGTTCAATAGGCCTTGAGTAAGATTCATAAAAAAGAAATCAAATCTATATTGAATAATGAAGATCAAATATAAGACCGATTCAGTCAGCCTGACCCATTATCCACTTCATATGAGCATTCTCATAGATCAGCATTAGCCTATAAAATATTACAAACTAAGAATTTGTCAATCAGATCTGAGCAAGTGTGGGTTGTATATTACAGACATTAGTACTTCACATGAGACTGGTAGACTCAATACACCCCAAAATTGAAAATACCTTACAATAGAGAAGATTTCTTTGCTGAAAAGGAAGTCAGTAGGAAATTGGTTATTTCTCATTAAAAGCTACACAAAAGAAGTAGATAAGATAGTGATCAAATGGGATTCAAATACTTCATACCATGTTATGTGATCTTAGTGAAAAAGGAAAATATTCAAAGGGCTTACTTCCTGTCTTAAGTCAGTTTATGCTATGAAAGATCTCAACATTAACAGCAAAGAACAAAATGGTCGGTGTGCATTGCACCTGATCCAATATGAATATTTGAAAGCGAACTATTAGTCTAGAGCAGTACAAAATATACTACCCAAGTGACAAAAGGTTTTCACATAAGGCAAAAACATTAGAACAAATGATACTGCCAGTTAATCTGATTTTACCTTTTCCTTTTGAGCTCGAGGATCACATCTATATGTGTCCGAGTGTGAAACACCAGAGGATCTCCATAGGTTAGATTGACAAATAGCACAAGAACTCTGGTCTAGTATCTCAGCCATGGAAGTCTTATTCAGAACTACTTCATTGGTATCCATGGTTTTCTTTTTGAACTAAGTTAAAGATAGAACAGGCTCGTATAATGCATTACTCTTCAGTCTTTTAGGAGCCCCATAAAAAAAATTACTCATGAAATTGAAAAAAACGCATACAAAGATGATTGGAAAGTGGCAGAGATAGCTATAAAGAAATTGTCAGAGGAAAAGAAATACATGTTGATATGATGAGTAGAGCACAGGGTAACGGAGAAAATTGCACAGAAGTAGAAGACTATTTTGGCAAATCAAGAATAAAGGGGAACACATGTATTTCAATTATAACACCCCCTGCCAGAAACGGCTCTTCCATGGAATAGATTGTTCAGAAATATTCCAACATAAGATTGACTAATATACCATAGAAACTTTTCAACCTCGCCAGGTTGTCCACATATAATCCAACAGTTAGCAGATATGCCACATTTGATGGACACCTAGCAGCAGATATAGACGAATTCAAAGATTGTGTCCATTCTTTTGAAACATGAAAGCTACTTGTCATTTAGTCTTCAAATTTGTGTTATAGCTATGCAGAAGGATTGACCCAATGAGTGATCTTGTCGACTTGTTATCTATCTGAGTTTTTCTCTTGTGTATGAACGTGTAGACCCACATCAAATGCCATGTACTCACTATCTTGTCTTTATCTGCATGGCCCAATAGCACCCCCCCAGCAGGCCAGCACAGATAACCCCTTTGGATTGAACCATAACCTTGATGACCCAAATGTCCACCTGCTATTGAATGTTGTTCCACTGTTGCTTCTCTTATTGTCTATTAAATAATCATAAAAATTCTACTCCTAGCATTGGAAATGACAATATGGATAAGACTCCTTGATTTGAATAATTCCTCCAGGCATGAAAAGTATGGTGGTGATGACGCCATAACAAAAACACAAGGCCAAAAATGCACCAATTTAATTTATTTGATGCTTATCCGTTATTGAATCTACTTGGGTTAGTAGCCAGCTCTGCTCTACTAATAACATCTAAATTAATCAATGCTTTAATTGTTATTATTGTTTCTGCAGAATCAAAACTAGCAATGACAGACAAGCATGATGAAAGAAGCTTGTGTTTATTAGTTTATGGTCTGTGAAAATGGCCTGATAACAATAATCTAACAGTCTGTATGCTTTTCATATAATTTTTTATGGTCAATTATGAGGATAAGGTTTCTACTTAAAATAGCTACTTTGCTGTGGACTGTGTGAACTAGGCAATGAGGATAAGATTGCTCCTCAAAAGAATAATGAGCTAATATGACACTATTGAATTAAAAAAAAAAAATCTTTGACAACTTGGACAGAAATGGGTGGCCATCAGATCATTTCAACTCAAGGATTTCCCATCAAGAAGTTTCTCCTATGAATAATCAATAGTTATCCATATTTATCCAAGGATTTTAACAGCCAAAGGAACTTCCTTTGAACATCAAGATATAAGCTTCATCATTAGATCCTTGAGGGCAAGATAATATCTAGATTCCAGATATGTCCAGGAAAGGACTCAAGGAGCCACCAAGAATTATTGATTAGAAAATTTTGCCATAAAGAATTGATGAGCTGGCACAAATAGTGATGGCTTGATTATATACTTGGTGCATTCAATAGTTTCCTAGCATTTACCAAAAAAAAAAAGGTGACACGTATGCAATCAAGACAAATATGAGTAGACTTAAAGAGACTATATAGCTTTAGACTCCCCCACAAAATGCATTCAATGTGGCATTAAATGACGTTTGCTTAACATCACAAATGACCCTACTAGGTCTAAGAAAACCTTAAAAATTACAGTCCTCTGTGAATCACATGAAACATACACAACACTCCATGCTAGACTAAATTTAACAACACTACTTATAAACTTCTTAGTTGAAAAGAAATAAATAAATATTTTATTGCCCACATGCATGTCCTAATTATTAGGTAGAGTGGTCCAAGGTTATATCGTCAAATAGACATGCTCGTTTGATTAAAAACAAAACAAATATATAATATTGCTTTTAATTATTGAGATTTTTATTTTTCTTTGTTCTTTCTTCCATATAAATATGATATGGATAATGCAAGTTGTGGCACCAATTACAATATACACTTCATTGATCTTATCCACTCGTAGGACAGGTTGAAATGAAGTGTTTAAGAAGTCAAACTTACCAAAGAAAAAGGAAATGTATAAAATCCATGTAGTGCTTTAGGTGAAAAGCAAAAGGCTATGAGCTAAGCTTGGGAGTAGTGTAATCAATAGATCAGAACAAGGGAGCATAAGCTTGACCATTTAAACCTAAAATCCCATAAGATCCAAATAAAAACCTTTGTTAAAAGAAGGTACTAAAACCACAAAATAAGTCACCAAAGAAAAATGTAATAGGTAAAACCATCTTAGTCATAACTTATATAGTAAAGGTCAATCCAACATGATCTATAAAGGTAATTTTGTCATGAAGAGTTAAAAAATTAATTTAACTATGAAGGAGTTCAAATGTATTAGGTCACAATCTCAAAAATATGTTTGGTATATCATATATTAATTAAAAATAAATAAAAATTGAATGTTTCTTTTAAAAAATGATGATTTATGTTAAGAGTTACGAGATATTTCAATTTTAAATCTTTTGCAAATTTCAAATCTTTTACTCGTGATATAATAATTTCTTCTTTTACTAAAGATTCCACTTGAAGCATTTCAATTCTAATGAAAGTATTCACACTCAAATACCATTAAACTAATATTGTATTCCACCAAATCTCAATCATAAAAAAAGTTTGACCATCAAAAAGTTATTTTTCTATTATTAATTATCATAGCTAAGAAACCCATTCTTCTATCATGCCTAAAGATCCAAAATCTCATCAACAAGAGTAATTATTTATGTGACGTCATCTTCTCTCATGTTTGAATACTTGTAATTATAATTTTGGAATTGGGAAAAGTGGTAGCACTTAAAAGGAGGCTCTATCATTGGTTACAATCGTGAGGGTATCATATTTTTTAAAAGGTTCAAAACTCGTGATCAAATCTTTCTCAATATTAGCATTACTTTTTTAAAAAATTGGTAAAATAATTTTATTCTTTAAAGTTTTAGACCTCCTTTACATTAATGTACCATTTATTTTAATTCTATTTTAATATAAAAAATATAAATAGTGACTCCATATGATAACACATAATATATATCACATTTTAAAGGCAACCTTTCTATTACTTCTAGTAAAGTTATAATAGATTTAAGTTTAGGTGCACCAATTTTCCCCTCATTTTCATGAAATATTATATTGGTATTGTAGTTACATATCATATTTTTTGTGGTCACTCTCACATTCAATTAATGAAGTCATGGTATAATAATTCTAGCCAAAATATTATTGCATACGTGAAAAACATTCCACACCTTTAAGAAGCTATCACCTTAAGATAAATTTTAAAATATTGATAGTGATTGAAAAAAGGTTTTCACCAAAGGGATTATAATAAAAATATTTAAATTTTTTAATATCATACTATTATTCATCCATAGTTTTTAAATATTAAAAGAAATGAATCTTACAAGTAATCAAAACATAATAAGATAAAATTTATATCAATATTGCTTTGGAGGTAATTCTCATTTGAACTAGAAATGTTCAACAATTTCACATCTATATCTAAAATTTAGCAATGTTCCATCAACAAGTTTCTTAAGCTATTTTCATTGTTTAACCCATCATAACATTTAAGTTACCCTACTACATTTTTGTTTACTATCGAAAAAAAGTTTAAATTAACCTTGTTTTTGATAAAAAGGGGATAAACGGGTTTTATAGGGACCCGAAACCACAAAGTAACATTACAAGCAAAGACCAAAATAGAGGTCCGAAAGACAAAAAGGCTGCCAGAAAGATAAAAACCAGTAAAAGCAGACAGCCACAAAAAGCCGCAAAAAAACCATTAAACAACCAGCAAACAGACAAAGCTGGGCCTAGCCACAACTAATCCATAGACTTCAGAAGCCCGTCCGCAACCTCTTCCAAGTCCACCATATCCTGGACCCCCTCCATAAAGATCTGAGTCATATTTGGGGTGGTCAGGGCTTTTCTTTTCGTACTTGATCTGGTGCACTTAGAGATCCCTGCTTCCTCATCCTGGTCTTTCTCCTGATCAAGGTTGATAATCAGAGCTCTCTTCTGGGTTTTCTCTAGTCTTTCGGACATAGCTTTGATGATAACAGAGTTATGTCTAGCAATTCTACATTTTTTATCAATAATTTTTTTCATGGTTCCTTTAATTTTTTCAATATCATTTTCAACAGTGTTGTCCTTTTGAGTGTTATCCTTCACAGTGGTATTCTTCTCCGCTTTGAGCTGAATTAGCCCCGCAACTTTAGCTTCAATTTCCCCCAACTTACTATGAAGAGACAATTTTTTGGTTTTCAACTCACTGATTTCATGAAATAACCAATTGGCAGAATTAAACTGGTCCATAGAACAACTCTTGGCGATACCAACGAAGTCAAAAGGGGGGTCACTTTCGGAATTGACCCCAAAAATAACCGACTACGCACCTCTAGGAGGGCTATAGTTCTCCTATTGAATATTCTAAGGGATGTGGGGATCCTCAAGACTAACCTCGGCCGCTTTAGCAGAAACAACAGGGGAGTCATCAGGGTAGGAGACTAACTTATTAACCTGAGAGCTAGAGCCCGCCACTTTAGAGTTAGGGTTAGTGCGGCCAGAGGCAGGAATAGAGCAGGCACCAAAAGGCTGGTGGGAATGGCCAGAGGCAGAAGGGGGGGGCAGAGGAGGCGAAGAGCTCTTGAGACGGCCAGGGGAAACTTTAGTATCAAATATGCTAGGCTCAGTATCGTCCTCATCAAGCTCCAAAGGGGCTATAGGGTTTGGAAGGGCAGGCATATTCTGAAAGTGCTCATAAATGAACCTTAAAAGACCCGTGTGAAGAATCAGGTATCTTTTAGGGCTTCTACTGTGGTCAAAAAAGCTATTTCTCAGGGAACAAAGCAAGAAGAAAGGGATAGAAACACGCACCTTATGCCGGAAGTGATTGAGTAGCATGAAGTGGTATCCATAGACCCTAGTGAAGTGGTCGTCGAGAGTGATGTACTCCATGATAACCCTTAGCACTTTTCTCCATAAAGCTTTTATAGTGTCCGCTTCATAGTAACTGTTCGTCATCTTGACAAGTTTTTGCTTCTTCATTTTAGACTCAGGGAACCTCAACACAGCTTCGTCAGAGAATTTCCTGTCTCTAAAAAATTTATGCTCTTCCATCGGAATGCCAGTCACCTCCGCAATCAAAGCTTCATCAATCTGAACTTTCCTCCCAAAGAGGAGAACCTCCCCATTATTCCAATTTTTCTCAAAGAAATCAGTAATCTCCTCCTTAGGGCCATGGAGTTTCTCGATGAACAGAAGTAAGCCACCCCTTATTTTACTCCATGCTTAAATTAACCTTGTTACTATCATATAAAAGATATTTATATTTATTTTTTTAGACTTCAGGAATCGGACTTGGGTAGCCACCACCTATAAACTGCAGTGTGCTTGGTAAGCTTTTTTCACGTGACCAGTGATGTTGGTGTGACACACCCTCCGTTACCATGGGTATGGTGGGGAGACTAGACCTCGTGTCCTCTTTCCTACAACAAGATGCTTTAGCCAATCAAGCTAGACCCATTGTGCCAAGTGATATTTATATTTAAAAATATTATAAAATATAGATTATAATAGAATTTAATAAATAATTATAAGAAATAATAGCTTAGAAAGAGAAAATTAATATATCATTCTTTTAGAAAACTATTTAAATATATAATTTTAATATCACAAACCCAAATAAAAAATCAATTAGTACCAAGCCTAATTTCCTTCCACTTTCCCTTGGATGTGTCATCCTTACCTAAAGTAGCCAATATTTTCTTTAAAAAATGTATAGAAAATTTACCCTTGAATTTGACACTCTTACAAAAATAATACCAAATAGAGTCTAGACTTGAGGGTAAAGAGGAACCACCTCATCTTAATCATCTATTGAAGCATATTTGAACTATTGGGTTGGCCACTAAGATTCAACATATTTTGTTTCAACATAATTTATATTCATTGAAGATAATAAAAGATAAACATGTTGGAAAAACTAAGTTTTACATTTTATAATAAAGTCACCTTAATGACTTAGAGTTGGATTTAATTAATAATTAGTTGAAAGTTAGTTTATGTAGGGTAGTTTAGGGAATTTTGTGGAGGTTAGAGGAATGCAATGCTTTATAAGCATTTAAACAATTCATTATAAAATTAACTAAATTTCAATAATATTACTATTTTATGTTATTGTTTTGATTAACATAAATGGGGAAGGGCCCAAACCCATTAATGACTTGTCATTTCTTGGAGAAAAACTAGATTTTTTATTCAAAGGAAAAACCCTTCTAGTTCTTTTTTCTAGTGTTTTCCTTGGGGATAGGAGGTACACTCTCCATATTCTTTCCCTTTTTTTTGGAGCTAGTTTGAAGTGCCTTTCATTATGCATCCCTAGAGCACTTGTACTAACAGCTCTTTAGCTCCTATTGGAACACTTGAATGGTTATTATCATGTTCTTAACCATTTTATTTCTATATTCAATGATCTCCTACAAACTAAGGAGGATTTTATCTTGGTTGTTGTGGAGATAAGCAACCTCATTCATTAATCTCAAACTCTCATTAGGGGACCTGATAGCAATTTTGATCTATGCAATCTCTATTTCTAGATTGGCCTAGTTGTCAAAAGTATTCACCATACCTCTCAACAACTTGCAGTGGTTAGTATCTTCCTCTTCACCTGGCCAATCCATATACTTTTTGAGCATAAAATTTTCTAGGTCTTTAATTTTCTTCTTTGCCATTATCAATTGGGATAACAACCACTTGAGGATGTTATTATAGATGTTGGTGGATTTGCATATTTAATCCAACTTCTCCCTCAAGGGGTACAATTCTCACATTGTTTAGAGGATTCCAAAGGAGTGTCCTCAGTCCCCTAGGTCTAGTCAATATCCTTCTTAGGGGAAGAGGGGGGACTAGTATAAAATTTATGTAGAGGAGAGCTAGGGGGAGTCTTTAGGGGAATCTTTAGGAAATGGGAACCACAAGGATCCAAAATTATCATCAAAGATGGAATTTTTCTTTCGGGGGGGTCCATAAAAGACATTTTTTTCTTACCATATGGAGTAGGGTCCTTAGACATAGGGGTTTTACCTTTGGAAAAATTGGGGGGATTAGACCTAGTGATTCTAGGTTGATGGAAAGGGGTGGAAAAAGTAGCAAAGGTAGGGGTGATAGGATTCCCCTGTGAAACTTCAATAGCACTTTTGTGAACAAGGGCCAGATTAACCACCCATGAGAGGGAAGATGTGACTAGGAAAAGAGCCACATTACACCAATAATTATTGTAAATCAAACCATCATGTAGAAGCAACAAATTCCCATTATCTTGGATAACTTTAACAGATTGCTCCAAGGAGAAGTGGATCAAAAAAGTGAAGTTCACTTTGATATTATGGTGAAAATGATTTAACATGGTAAAAAAATGGGAATTATATTTTTTAAAGTGGTCATCTAGTGTTACATACCGCATTAGCACCTTGGAAATCTTCTTCCACACACCAAGCAAGTCTTCTATATCATATATGTTCTACAACCTATGCACCTTTTCACCTTTCTTCAAAAAATTATCCATGTCTCTTTGGTAGTGCACTTTAGGTTTTTTGGGGATATTAGCTCCCTCCATGGGGAGGACCATAGCTACCAATGAGAGGCCTCTAACTTCAATGATACCATCCTTCCAATAATTAACCAATTTTGTAGAAAGGTTCAAGTCATGACCCTTCATGGATTCAATGTATGAGGAGAGTTTTCCTTTCTTCAAAATAGGCCATAATTCAAGGTCATTTCTCAAAGAGTCACAACAATTGGGATCCTCTTCCCCCCCCATATCGATAGAAAAATTAGGATTGGAATAGTGGTTTAGATCCATCCTAGGATGAGTACAAAAGGAACTAGTAACCATAGACAAGGAAAGCTTGAAATGAGGAGCAAAAAATGGGTAACAATAATTATCCTTCATGCAACTAAGAGGATATGTGTTGTCATAATGATTTCAAGGGAAATATAGATCAATGTGTGACATGATGGGAAATTTGTAAGGTTACTTAATTTATATTTGAATTTCTTATGTGCTCTAAGATCATAAGAATATCATCCCAAACTTTAATATTATTAGCAAAGGCTCCCAGATTGGTCATGGCATTCACAACCATATTCCCTTCTTGATAAATGTGTCATATTTGGCATTGTCCTAATCCCATCATGTAAAGGTGGGAAGAATTAATGAGGTCATGTAATGACCAACAAGGTGAGGGATCACTCTTAATCATCATTCCAGTATTCCCAAAGTCACCTTCAATAGCAAATTTAGTGAAAGATTTATGATTAGCCAGTTGAATCCCATGATAGGTCATTTCCACCTCAACAAAACTTGAAGTTTGGGTGCCACGATTAATCATATAGGAAAAAATCATTCTAACTCTATGATCTTAGAGGATGCCACCCCCTCTCGCTCGACCAAGATTCTATGTTATTGTTGTGAAACAATGATATAATATTTAATTGCAATCTAATCACTCATTTTAACATGGTATCAGAGAAATAATTTTATGTTCTTACATATTTAAAAAACGTGACACTAGAATGAAATACTTGTATAAGGGATGGAAGATCCTATGCAAAATGTAGTATTTGATTGAAATAAAAAGTGAAAAGAAGGAAAATGGGTTCACCAAAATCAAGACTATGATGAACCCATTTTCTACTAAATTTCATTCAATATGTATGAAATAATGTGTAAATGAGTAACGAAAATTAAACCTAACTGATATAGTAGTCAAAAAGAAACTTTTAAGAGCGTCAAATGTTGTGTACCTATTGTAAAAAGTGTTTTTTTGGACCTCACTAAGAACTCATTCGCCCCATCGCAAATGAATCCTGGCTAGGGTTCTGGAGATTTTTTTTTGGGTTCTATTCCTCTCAATCTGCATTCCAAGATTCTAGTCGAGAACGGTCAAAAAGCTAGAAATAAATCTTGTAGCTTAATTTTTCATGATTTGACAACTTTCTTAGCAACTTTGACAACTTTGAAAACTTTTGCAATTTCACTCTTCAAATGATCTTCAACCTAAAATGTGCATTCACACATCAAAGAGGAGATAAATGTTGTTTTGTTAGGGAATAGAGGTTTACCTTGGTCAAACCCAATTTTGGTAGTTAAACCTTGTAATTTGAAATAATGCATGAAAGGAATGATGAATGAAAAAAAAAATGTCACAACTCACTACACCTTATTTGAACCTTGGATAAATCTGCAATCTAGCATGAAGTATCCTCAATGAATGTAGATCTTGATCATGAACTTGATGTAAAACAATGCCTTTGAAATGCTTGATTAGATCTTGAATGCTACATCAAAAAATTAGCTCAACAATATGCATGCTACATTATTCCTTTCACATGATGAAATGGATCTTGATTGCTGCAATAATCTTCATTAATCTATCCTTGATTATCTTAGAATTTGTGCTTGAATTCTCTATCAATGCTCTCTTGAATGCTCTTCTGATAACTTCATTTTTTGCTAGGTGAAATTACATGAAATAGCCTTGTATATATATATATATCTTAACATTAATTCCTAAAATTCAAATATCACAATTCAACATCAAATCATGGATTTGAAATCATTAAATTATTGCAAAAAACATATCCAAAAGAGGGGCTCTAGGTCTAAGTGAGGACCCATTTGCCATGTGGCGAATGGGTCCTCGGCCACTTACCTTTTACACACTTTAGCAAATGTGAAATGTTATATTAAAATAGGGTCCTAGGACCTAGTGAGGACCTATTCGCCGTGTGGTGAATGGGTCCTAGGTCACTAACCTAGGACACACATCTTCTAAAATTAAGTGTTGTGTAATGGAATTTATGAATGTTGAGTTTTATCTCTCAGAATTTGCAATTAATTAGGCTTGGATTTGAATTAAAGGGGCCAATTAAGGAAAATTAACCTCAATTAATTATTAAATCCCTATATTAGTGTGAAAGTGTAAAGATACACCTTACAACACCCTAAATAAGGCATAATTAATTCCATTTAGTTTAAAAGGGCTCTAAACTTAGTGTGAATGTGTAAAACACATTACAACACTAAATAAAGGGATAATTAATCTTATTTTAATATTAATTATTCTCAAATTAAGAAAAAGGGATACATTTTACATTAATAGATTTTTCCCCCACTTTAGTGAGAGTATGAAACCATGTCAAACTCACACTAAAGTAGACACTCAAGAAACCTATGTATGCATCAATGACAAAGATACATAATCATACAACATCAAAGACCAGGAAAATCAAGCCTAGACTGTCCAATGCGATGTGAAACACATCTAAGTTATTGGTTTGTACTCACTCTGAGGTAGAAGAACTTTAAGCTATCCACTAGGTGATTCTTCCAATAGGATGGAAAATGAGAGAATCATATTAGGCTCCCATACCATATCAAAGCTATCCTCCTGACAACTTCAATAAGGCACCACAATGCTAGGAAAGGATCCACATGCAAGCAAGGTGTGTTATGCTAGGTGGCCTTGAATTAGGGTTTCGAGGTTCACAAGGTCAACACACTATGTTATGACAAATATATATGAACATTATATATAGGTTTTTTTGTTCAAGGGGATTTTTCTTAGTTCATGTAAGGTCTTCTTCTTAGGGATCATCATGCCTAATGTCTCCAAGAGAGGAAAAGTTGATAAAAGATTCACAACTTAGGGAATGCAGTGCATCACACCACCACTAAGAGGAAAGTCATACTCTAAGAAATATCACACTCTTGGAGAACATAAAACCCAATGAGACCACCAAGAAAAGGACACATCATAAGAAAAAATAAAATCACACCATGAAAATTTTCAAAAGATATTATCAATGTATGTGCCCACTTTAAAGTGGTTGCTAACACCATTGTTGTGAGAAATTTCTTTAAAGTAGCCAATGTTCATTCCTAAGAAATGAGAGCTTACTTAGAAAGCTATATGCCAAGGCATATGTTTCTAAAATAAACCTACATCACAAAAAAGGATGGAGGGGTTGCCCCAAAAATACATAAGGGATCTATGGATCCAAGGTCAGTATGTCTTTGCTATAATATTGTTTTAGAGCTCAAAAATGTCATAATTCCCCAAATATTTATAGAACTGGAAGAATAACATAAAGAAAGAGAAAAAAAAGAAAAATCCTTTCGCTTCAACATGAAAGAGACCTAAATGTCTCAACACCTTGCATTATCCCTAAAAGGAAAACACAAGACAATCGAAAAAGGTTAAAATGTTTATGATATAAACAAGAATGCACCAAAAGAGAGATACATCAAACAAAACATCATGGGGGATTACATTATGCACATGCAATCACATAAAGAAACACGAAAAAGAAAAATAATGCAAGATACACTTAAGGCACGTGCAAGTCAACCTATAGCAGGTCATCTACATCCCAATCTTGATTAGTATATATGGAAGGAAGACAACTAGTCAAATGGACAACATCAAATACCAAAACTAGGACAAGGCTATCTAACTCCTTACCCCAACTAAGTGTGAGATAAGGATGAGTCAAGATGAATGATGATATGTCACCCCCTGCAAAAAGGAAATGATTTACAATGAATGTAAAACATGCAATAGCAAGTATGCTATGATCCTACAACTATTACATGGCAAGGAGTAGCAACTATTGTTATTGATTATGATGAGTAAACAAACTATCAACTTGATGTATATCTAATGAGATATTCTCACATGTAGTATCTATCAGTTTAGGATGCACCAAAGTTAAAGTTGTCTTGGAAGAATATTCCGTAAGAGTGTTGACATTGAGTGTTCAAGGATTGTTTGTTTCTTTCAAGGGACAATAACTAGGACCATTAGTCATTTCTTGCATGTTAGGCTCTATAGGGACATAGATACCTTTCTCTCTAGTACCACATCCTTTTCCACTATACCCAAGTTGTTTCATAAGTTCATAACCTCTTCCATTAAGCTTTTTATTTCTTTAAAATTTTATGGTTGTTCATAATCAACTTCAACAAATATTTTCATGTATGTTGTCCTTTCTTCTAAAGTGGTTGAAGTGGATGCTTTTTAATTTTGTATTGACATTATCACATTTTATTTTACTTTCTTAGATTCTTTTGTTATGATCTTGTATTCTCCTATGAATGTATGTGTGAAATCAAAGGAACTCCAAGCATCTTCCAATAACTTTGTGACTTCTTCAATATGCTTTTATTTTTCTTTATTAGGATGCAAATAACCTTGATTGTATACACTTTGTTTTTGAAATCTGTAGTTTGAGGTAATGGGAGGGATGTTGTAGTTTTTTTTTCCTGGTTGTGGGTTGTTCCTAGTGTTGTATGTATGAGAAATGATATTGTAACTCAGTTGTTGTGAAACATTATCATTATTGAGTTGCCTCTTAGGTGGTTCTAAGATAAGCACAGGTTCATTTTTAACATGAGGTTATTGTGAGGGTGGATAAATGATAAGTTCAGGCTTGGGATATCACTTCAAGGGATATCTAATGTGCATAACATCAAAAGTAATGTCCTTATTTTAATGATTTCTTAGTGAGGGAGAGTCTAATGTCATTTCATCATCTTCATCTAAGGAAGCCACATTACTATTGTTTGAAATACATGTGTCAATGTTCTCATTTTTGTGCACCATGATATCTTCCCTAGTAGGAGAGATTTTAAGAGAGCAACGAACTAGATGTTCATGACATTCAATGTTTGGTTCTTCTAAAATTCCTTCATCATAAGTAAGGGAGTTATCAATGGTTGGATTTTCTTGTTTATCAATGATGGCAATCTATTTTTCAATAATGTTTTCGTAGGCTAGGATTCTCATGACTCTCATCGATTGGATCTTCTAACACCAAAATATCGTCTTGACCAATAGTAGTATTAGGAAAAGGCCAAATTTGATTATTATGATTGTCCATGATTTCATCCTTGTTTTTCTAAGGGCTCATTCTCTTTTTCCATAATATCTACCCTAGTAGGAGAGATTTTATGAGAGGAGAAAACAAGAGGCTCATCACATTCCATAGTTAGATTTTGTAAATTAACTACATTATAAAAAAGGGAGGCATCAAGAGAAGAACAATTGTGATTTTCATGCTTACCAATGATTGGATCCTTTTGTTCAAATAGACCTTTCCAAATTTTAGGGACATTAGGAAGGGGAGAAATAATGCTATAACTCTCAATCATTGGATCTTTTAACACCAACATATCCTCTTAACAAATGTGGTTTTCATGATTGTCCATGATTATGTCCTCTTTCACTAAAGCATTATCACAAGGGAGGTATTGAGAGATGAATGAAGACTATGTTTAAAGTAGTGGCCCAATGATCTCATATTCTTGTGTCATAATATCTTCCCAAGGGGGAGGAGGAGAAGGACAAACAATACTTTCGTGATTCTCAACAATTGCATTTTCTTTCACCAGGATACCTTTGTCACTAATAGGAGAGGTATCGGGAGAAGAACAATTATGACTGTCATGATTGTCTATGTTTATATCATCTTTTTCAAAGCTTCAATGGATAATCTAGGTGATATGAAGTCCTAAAGGGCTTCATATAACATGCCAAAGTCATCACAACTAAAGGGTTTGAATGATATGCTTTCTCCAAGGCTAACCATTTAGTGTTTATTTATTTCATGTTTGATGTTTTTGATTTTTGTTTTGTCTTCTAATGATTGCCAAATGTAAAGTAATCTATCTAATAATGAAATGATGCTGAAAATGAAAGAAAAGTACAAAAATCTAACACTAATTTTAACTAAAATATGCAAGAAAATGTTCTCCACAATTTTGCAAAATCTAACTAAATGAGCAATAATTTGAATGCACAAACAAGTTGTTTCAAAAATTGAATTCTCATATCAGAAAATAGTAACAAAAATGGAAACCAGAGACTAAAAAGCACCCAAAAAATTGTTTAAAATGTCTATACAGGGACTCATTCACCCTAGGATGAATGGGTCCCAGATCAGGTTTTTAGAAAAGTGAAAAATACAAATTTTGAGCTGCTTTATGTGTTTACTGTGCCTGATTTTAAATTGTAACTTTATTTGAATTTTTTTCCAGAATTTGATGTCTAAATGCAAGTGAAATGAAGGAGAAATGATGACCTATATGACACTTTTTGAAATGCAATTTTGGCTCGGTTTTGATTATGAATGATGAAATACACACTAATATGCAAACACTATTCAAAATTAATGTAATATACATGCAAATTTTTGAATTTTTCAGATTTAAATAATGCAAAAAAGTAAATTTTTAAACCCATATATGCAATGAAAAATATTGCAATTTTGACAACTCTAGATGAGATGCAAAGTAATGCAATGCAATGGAAACTTATGTAAATCTTACATCTAGGGTTAGAAGGACTCCAATTTTCAGAAATGTTGTACAAGGCCAGATTCACCAAAATGAAACATAGAGAAATGAGGTAGCTAACCGTATTCTCCACTATTTCATTCAAGAAATGGGTTCCAAACCCTGAAGTAACTATCAACCCAAAAAGGTGAGTCAAATCAAGGTTTGAATAAAAAAAATTCTTTCTGCTAGGAAAATAGTTCACCAAATTGAAGACTATGATAAACCTATTTTGTCCTAAATTTCATTCAATATTTAAAAAATAATGTGTAAATGAGTAACAAAATTTAAACCTAACTGATATAGTAGTCAAAAGGAAAGTTTTAAGAGGGTCAAATGTTGTGTACCTACTACAAAAAGTGTTTTTTCAAACCTCATTGAGGACTCATTCTCCCCATGGAAAATGGGTCCTAGCTAGGGTTCTAGAAAATTTGTTTTTTTGGGTTTTGTTCCTCTCAGTTTGCACTCCTAGATTCTACTCAGGCATTGTTGAAAAGGAAAAAATAAATCTTGTAGCTCAATTTATGTGATTTGACAAATTTCTTAGCAACTTTGACAACTTTGATAACTTTTGCAATTTTTCTCTTCAAACAATCTTCAATGTAAAACCTCCAATCACACATCAAAGAGGATAAAAATGTTGGTTTGTTAGGGAATAGGGGTTTGCGTTGGTCAAACCCTATTTTGGTAATTAAACCTTGTAATGAAATATTGCATGAAAGGAATGATGAATGAACAAAACAATGTCACAATTCACCACACCTTATTTGAACCTTGGATAAATCTACAATATAGCATGAAGTGGCCTAATGAATGTAGATCTTGATCATGAACTTGATATAAAACAATGCCTTTGAAATGCTTAATTGGATCTTGAATGCTACATCAACACATTAGCTCAACAACATGCATGATGCATTATGTATTTGACATGATGAAATGGATCTTGATTGTTGCAATAATCTTCAATAATATGTCCTTGAATGCCTTAGAAATTGCTCATGAATGCTCTATCAATGCTGTCTTGAATGCTCTTATGATAAATTCAATTTTTTTTAGGTGAAAATAAGTGAAATAGCCTTGTATTTATATATATCTTAACATTGATTCCTAAAATTCATATATCACAAGCTAACATCAAATCATGGATTTGAAATCATTAAAATATTACCAAAAACATATCCAAAAGATGGGTCCTAGGTCTAAGTGAGGACTCATTCGCCATGTGGCGAATGGGTCCTAGGCCACTTAACTAGGACACACTTCAGACAATGTGAAATGGCTCCTAGGTCACTAACCTAGGACACACACCTAAAATTAAGTGTTGTGTAATGGCATTTATTAATGTCAGGTTTTATCTCTCAAAATTTGTAATTAATTAGGCTTTGTATTTGAATTAAAGGGGAAAATTAAAGAAAATTAACCTCAATTAATTAATAAAACCCTAGATTAGTGTGAAAGTGTAAAGATACACCTTACAACACCCTAAATAAGCCACAATTAAGTCCATTTAGTTTAAAAGGGCCCTAAACTTAGTGTGCATGTGTAAGACACCTTACAACATTAAATCAAGGAATAATTGAGCTCATTTTAATATTTATTATTCCCAAATTAAGAAAATGGATACTTTTTCTATTAATACAAAAAGAAAATCACATGGCCACCATTGGGTCATTTGCACTATATAGGTGCAAAGAATTTATGGTGAGGTGGGGAAAAGAAGAGGCATTGAAATACCTATCTCAACCATGAACAAAGGCAGGCATAATTGATAACAGATTGTGTTATTAAGTGAATGCTTATTTGCTTGAACATAGTCATATACAATTTTGGAAAATGTGGAGCCTAGGTGATATTATTTATGCTTATTTATTTATTTTTGGGCTACATTAAAAAGTAAATATGTAATATTTCATCTTTCTCTATGTGGTATAAGGATTTTTTATACATTGTTTCAAATGAATTTATAGAAATTGGTCTATTTTCTAAGCATAATATGTGTTGTTTACTAGTTGAAAATTCATATTAACAAAGAATTTTTATTTTTAAGAGTCTAGCTTATAAATCCATTGAATATGAAAGTATAAAAAAATGTATGAAGGATTCCTAAGGTGTGTTGAAGAGAAGAAAATAGAAATAAAGTTGACCATTGGAATTTTTGAACCATAGGAATTTAAGCATTATTGCATTGTTTTTAGGAAAAATAAAAAATAAGGCTCTAGTTTGAATGTATAAAAGTAAAAATATCAAATCATAGGAATTAATTTTATTTTTTTGCATACAATAAGAATATTCATAGCTTGCATTTGATGATATAACTATAGGAATTATTTTTTACTTAGGAGTGAATAAATATTTTTTGTAAAAACATGTTATAAGGATAATTTGGTCAAAGTATAAAAGGTGCAGTTTTGGTTGATCCTAAAACATATTAATTACATTTAATAATGGCTATATAGTTCTTGTGCTCTTGCCAGCTATGTTTCAGGTAAAAGGAACTTAAAAAGTTTGAATGCTACATCTAGTAGTTAAAGAGTAACAGTGTTAAATTAGAGGTCAAAGGCATCAAATGCAAGAGGTGTATTATCATCTTGACTTAGCTTCTCACTCATAGATGATATCTTGCACAAGAAACACTATGTTTCCCTTTGATATTGAGTTCCTTTATAAAGCTATGGGGCATGGTAGTTGTTTTGGTTTATGGATAATTGAGTTTTTCTTGACCTATAGATTTGGAGAGTAGTACGTATGGATAAATGAATTTTTCTTGAACCATAGTTTTTCAAGTTTATATTTTTGGATAATTGAGTAAGTCTCAATCCACAGAAGAGAGGTTTGTTACTGTAGACACGTAAAATATATTGATTGACATCGTGCATCTGATCTTGACTTACTAACATTGATTCTTCCTGAATCATCCCTTAGTCTAACCATTTAATCAAATTCCCCCTATCTGATTAAATTCATCAACTTTCATCCCTTAATTAAATAAATCATTTTGTCTAATTAAGTCAATCTCTTTTGTTAATTAAATCAATCCATCTGATCTAATTATCCCTATTTAATTAAATAATCAATTTATTTGATTAAATCTCTAAAGTATATCCATTAAATTAAATAAATTAAAACCTTATTTGATTTAATCTAACACCATCTCCTTTAATTAAATAAATCAAAATCCTTATTTAATTAGCCTCTTATCACATTCCTCTCTTATTTGATTTAAATAAACCCATAAATCTAAGTCTAATAAGTCACATCATCTAACCTCTCTCATTAAATTAATTAACCCTTGATTAATTTAATCTCATCTCATGTCCCATCCTCTAGATAATGCAAGTTGCACATGAAAATAGATTTAACTCATTTATTAAATCCCTATTTTCCTCACAAAGCATCTTTTGGAATATTCTCTCAATTTGAATACAAAAATTCCAAGTCAACATGTACATCCAACAAGGCAATAACTTCCTCTTACATGTCCTTTGCCTTGAGCCAAGTGGCATTTATTGCATTTTCTCTTCCCTCTTGCATGCCATTTCAACAAATTTGAATTTCAAATATTTGCATTTATTGGCACAAACCCCAAATCTTGCACATCCTTCATCCATTCATAGCTTGACAAGTGGCATCATATCATTGGATGAATGTTAGTCCCACATTGCTCAAATTTGGACATTCATCCATCTTGGAATTCTATAAATAAAGAGCTCATATCCTCATTTCATCATCCACAATCCAAGCAAAGTACCATGCTCAAATATCTCTTGAATTTCATCCATTATCATTGAGTCATAGCTAGGTTTTGCAGATTTTTGGGCTTGGAGTCTTCATTCTTCACCAACAAAGTGGATCAATCTCTTCAACATTTGAAGCTTGCATCTTAGGGATTGGGAAAGGGCCAATTTTCACATCAAATTGGCACCAATTCCCCCATGGGATCATGAGTTTTCATCTTTAAATTAGGATTCAATCTAGTTTATCATTTATATTGTGTTCTTCATTGTTTTCTTTCCTATTTATAATTTGTAAATGGATTTCATGGGGAATCCTTGTTTTTGGCTTGCGATATCTAATTTGAGGTGTTTATTCTCTTTGTTTTGCAAGTACCAAGGTTGGGGTTCACACAGTTAGTATGGATAGTGGAGTAATTCTCAATCACATTTGGTTGGTGTTTTTCTTCTGAATAATTGAGTGTGTCTCAATTCACAAGAGGTGTGGTGTAATAGTGAATAATTGAGTGAAACATAAAAGTGTGGTACACCCTAATGACCTAAGGTGTATTGTCCAATCATTTCTAAGATTTAATTAAGATGCAAATCAACAAGGTGCATTGATTGAATTTCAACCTCCTAGGTGAGTCAAATAGATTAAGAAATAATTTGAAATGATCAACCTAATCAAAATAAATGACCTAATATGATAAACTCAATTTGAGAATAGGAATGATTAAGAAATGATTTGAAATGATCAACATAATCAAAATAAATGACCTAATATGATAAATTCAATTTCATGAATATAAGTTATAGACATATATAGAACTCTATAAGTGGATCTAGAAGGTGCAAATTGATATGTACCTATCACCAAAAGTTGGATTTGAGTGTTGTAGTAGGAGTGGGTTGCCCCTAAGTGACTAGGTATTTGTTAAGATGTCTTTCTCAATTTTTGGGGTCCTCTAGTGCTAGATATGAGTTTCTATTTTATGCTTGTTCCACTATCAGAATGCCATGATCTATAAATTCTATAATTGATTTTCCATATTTTGAAAACTTTGATGACAATAAATGCAACAATACAAAATGGATCTTATAACTCTCTTCAACCCTTTCCAACCTTGCAACCTACACATTCACAAAGAGAGAAGATGTTGTGCAATATATGGGCTTTCCTCAGTCAAACCCTGTGTACATGTTTCCACTTCCACAATGGGAATTTTAATGATAAAAACCTAATGGAAAGGAAGGAAATGATGAATAAAAAAATGTCGCAACTCACCACCCTTTAATGGCTTCCCTGAAGGATTGAAGACATACACATCACTTTAAGGATTTGGATCTTTCTAGATAGAATTTCTTGAATGCTTGAACTCTTGAATGCTTTAGAGATCTACAACAATGTTATTCTTCACAAAACATGAACATGAACACACATAGAATTTGGCATGATGTTGGATCTTGAATTGGATATGTGCAGGATCATCATGGAAAAACAAGCCCTTAAGTGGCAAAAAAAATCAGAAAAAATAGAGTTAGGCAACTTGACATAAAAATTTGAATAAGTTATCTATATTATTTCAAAAATATGTAAGAATAGAGTTTTCAGAAAATTGAATGTAGTTTCTAAACTACTAGGTTTATTTATTTAAAAAAAAATATTTTTGGTGAAAATTTGAAATATCAATGTAGTAGTACTTAAATTTCAGGGAAAAAATAAGAATTAGGTGTCTATCTGACCACCATAACCACAATAAAATGATAATATTATTTTACAATATTTTAGACATAAGTAGAGGACTCATGTTTGGATGTGATGCATATTTTTTTGTAATTTTTTTCCAAGTAAATAATTAATTATGATTTTTTTATTACAACTTTTAAAAAATATAAAAACTCGTATGTTTGACCACCTTAGTCAAAACTTCATGAAATTCATTTTTTCTTTTTTTAGTCCTATAGTATATGAAGTATAGAATGTGATGCATGTTTTGGATTCCAAAAATGTGATATTGTTTGAAAGCTATAGATGTTTTTCAATCAGCCTATCAATCAGGACTTTAGTCATAATTCAAATAGAAAATGAATAATAATTATTTATTAAATTCAAAGTAAAGCATAATTTATATTGGTGGAAACTAATAATCTCCTTTAAAAACCCTTTTAATTTCATCAATTATGGGTAAAAAAAAGTCGTCAACCACATACCCTACAAATACCCATCATATTGCCACTTTTTGGCTCATCATGATCCTGCACATACCCAATTGATGTAATAAACTATGATAATACTACTCTTAACTTTATGAGTACTACTCTTGATCATAAATTTTCTCAATTGTGTGTCTTAGTGCTTATTAAATTTTAAATTATAAAATAACTAGATATTTATATGTTTTTATCCAATTTTCAAAAAATTAGATTCCAAAAGATGACTCTTCATATTTAAATTTTGGATATTAAAATATTGCCAAAAACATATTAAATTTGGGTGTTAACTAAAAAGGGGGACCCAGTCGCCCATGGGCAACTGGGTCCTAGCCCAAAATTCTAGGACAAGTTCAAAGTAGGGAAAAAAATAATGATTGAGTGCATTTTTTAAATACTTGTCCTCGTTCAGAAAATGGTAGAAATTAGGCTTTGGAATGCATAATTTGACAAATTAGAAGCTTAATTAAGTCGAATAAATTAGGGGGGAACATAATATGAAATTATAAGCATATATAGTTTACTACACAACATTTAGCCCCGACTTTAGTGAGAGTATGAACTTATGCTCAAACTCACACTAGAGTAGAGAAGCATATGTCAAGAGGGGTTATATTGTACAAATGTTAGAGAGATTGGTTGACCAAGGATCAAGGGGGTTGCACAAGCCCCCAAGATCCAAGATCCCATAGAAAACCAACATAAGCACAAAGGAACACAGATGTATGATATGAATCGAGGAAAGATACACAAACATACAATGTCTAATAACACGAAGCATATAGGATAAAAAAAATGATACAACATAACATATGAATGATGATAAAATGAAAACAAGGACAATGTATTAATGATGTAAACATGGAGAAGACATATGAAAACATAAAACACAAAAAAAACATAGGGCTAGTACTAAAAGGATTCAAGTTAGTTAGGAAAAGAAACCTCATTCTTAAATGTCTCAAATACCAAATGTCATCCGTCAAAAACGGAAAATACTCCATGCAGAATACAGTCATACACATAACTCATGGAATACATATAAGTCATAAGTCTTATATTGAAGTTCGTAGTCTATTTCTAAGTAGGTTTTAAGGTTGTTGGCCATAGGCCACAACAACCTAAATAGTCATATGCTTTTTAATTAGTATTAGTTATAAACTTAGTGACATAATCTCTATAAATATGTATGTCAAGAATTGAATTGATAATCAATAATATGTATCTATAAGTTGTTTTGATTTAAAAAAATAGGATTTGAAATATCATTTGCATGAATACTAAGTAGCATGGAATAAGCTCTCATTTTATCCTTGGGTAATTGGAGAAGGAAAGGCCCACTTCCTCGATTACCTGGTGACTTGTTGTAGAGTTAGTGGGTTGTGTCGTAATGAGATTCTTCTTTAGTTTTAAATTTCTTTTAAATTTTTAATCAATGTGTTAATCTAAAATAATTCAATGTGTTGTTAATTATTATTTGATGTATTACTAATCAGTGTTTTTTTGCTACAGATTATTCAGTTTGGAAGATTACTTTTCAGTCAAATTTAATCAATGTATTTTCTATCTCGTGTGAACTTAATTTAGCAGATTATTTCAGACAGTGTTGATCGGAGTGCTTATTAATACATTTGGACTTGATTTAACATTTCAATTCTAGTATTTATTTGACTTCTAATAGTTTATTTTCTATGAGAATTATTAGTTCTATTATACTATTTGGTTTTAATCTACCTTTATTACAAATTGTTCTTGGCATAGGTTCATGTCGCATAGTTGACAATAATTCTATAAAGCATATTTCTGAATAAAATCAAGTTACATGTAGTTGCATCCATTCACACTTAGCTCACTAGGTTCAGCCCTTAGGAAAACAACCTCAATATCTTCCATAAGTTTATGCCCCCTGATTGACAATCAAGAAATAAATTGAGGAAACATCCATAATGTTCCCAAGGATTGATTTAATCACACTTGCTAATAAGATAGAATTACAAGGATAGTTTTCCCCCAAAGTTCACCCACATTTTAATTCAATCATTTTTTCACTATTGTTGGGGAAAGGTATTAAATGCCTGAAACTATAGCAAGTTGAGTTAGGACTTGTACATCAAGAGGAAAGCCTACATAATTCTAGGCCTTCTCAAGGTTAATACTCTTGATTTGTGCTATTATAAGTAATATAGGTGGATGAATTGTAGTAGGGATAGTAGAGGTAGA
>VDFB02341058.1:69250-138297 GCA_007258455.2 Sequoia sempervirens | reverse complement strand
CATTTATTAATGTCAGGTTTTATCTCTCAAAATTTGTAATTAATTAGGCTTTGTATTTGAATTAAAGGGGAAAATTAAAGAAAATTAACCTCAATTAATTAATAAAACCCTAGATTAGTGTGAAAGTGTAAAGATACACCTTACAACACCCTAAATAAGCCACAATTAAGTCCATTTAGTTTAAAAGGGCCCTAAACTTAGTGTGCATGTGTAAGACACCTTACAACATTAAATCAAGGAATAATTGAGCTCATTTTAATATTTATTATTCCCAAATTAAGAAAATGGATACTTTTTCTATTAATACAAAAAGAAAATCACATGGCCACCATTGGGTCATTTGCACTATATAGGTGCAAAGAATTTATGGTGAGGTGGGGAAAAGAAGAGGCATTGAAATACCTATCTCAACCATGAACAAAGGCAGGCATAATTGATAACAGATTGTGTTATTAAGTGAATGCTTATTTGCTTGAACATAGTCATATACAATTTTGGAAAATGTGGAGCCTAGGTGATATTATTTATGCTTATTTATTTATTTTTGGGCTACATTAAAAAGTAAATATGTAATATTTCATCTTTCTCTATGTGGTATAAGGATTTTTTATACATTGTTTCAAATGAATTTATAGAAATTGGTCTATTTTCTAAGCATAATATGTGTTGTTTACTAGTTGAAAATTCATATTAACAAAGAATTTTTATTTTTAAGAGTCTAGCTTATAAATCCATTGAATATGAAAGTATAAAAAAATGTATGAAGGATTCCTAAGGTGTGTTGAAGAGAAGAAAATAGAAATAAAGTTGACCATTGGAATTTTTGAACCATAGGAATTTAAGCATTATTGCATTGTTTTTAGGAAAAATAAAAAATAAGGCTCTAGTTTGAATGTATAAAAGTAAAAATATCAAATCATAGGAATTAATTTTATTTTTTTGCATACAATAAGAATATTCATAGCTTGCATTTGATGATATAACTATAGGAATTATTTTTTACTTAGGAGTGAATAAATATTTTTTGTAAAAACATGTTATAAGGATAATTTGGTCAAAGTATAAAAGGTGCAGTTTTGGTTGATCCTAAAACATATTAATTACATTTAATAATGGCTATATAGTTCTTGTGCTCTTGCCAGCTATGTTTCAGGTAAAAGGAACTTAAAAAGTTTGAATGCTACATCTAGTAGTTAAAGAGTAACAGTGTTAAATTAGAGGTCAAAGGCATCAAATGCAAGAGGTGTATTATCATCTTGACTTAGCTTCTCACTCATAGATGATATCTTGCACAAGAAACACTATGTTTCCCTTTGATATTGAGTTCCTTTATAAAGCTATGGGGCATGGTAGTTGTTTTGGTTTATGGATAATTGAGTTTTTCTTGACCTATAGATTTGGAGAGTAGTACGTATGGATAAATGAATTTTTCTTGAACCATAGTTTTTCAAGTTTATATTTTTGGATAATTGAGTAAGTCTCAATCCACAGAAGAGAGGTTTGTTACTGTAGACACGTAAAATATATTGATTGACATCGTGCATCTGATCTTGACTTACTAACATTGATTCTTCCTGAATCATCCCTTAGTCTAACCATTTAATCAAATTCCCCCTATCTGATTAAATTCATCAACTTTCATCCCTTAATTAAATAAATCATTTTGTCTAATTAAGTCAATCTCTTTTGTTAATTAAATCAATCCATCTGATCTAATTATCCCTATTTAATTAAATAATCAATTTATTTGATTAAATCTCTAAAGTATATCCATTAAATTAAATAAATTAAAACCTTATTTGATTTAATCTAACACCATCTCCTTTAATTAAATAAATCAAAATCCTTATTTAATTAGCCTCTTATCACATTCCTCTCTTATTTGATTTAAATAAACCCATAAATCTAAGTCTAATAAGTCACATCATCTAACCTCTCTCATTAAATTAATTAACCCTTGATTAATTTAATCTCATCTCATGTCCCATCCTCTAGATAATGCAAGTTGCACATGAAAATAGATTTAACTCATTTATTAAATCCCTATTTTCCTCACAAAGCATCTTTTGGAATATTCTCTCAATTTGAATACAAAAATTCCAAGTCAACATGTACATCCAACAAGGCAATAACTTCCTCTTACATGTCCTTTGCCTTGAGCCAAGTGGCATTTATTGCATTTTCTCTTCCCTCTTGCATGCCATTTCAACAAATTTGAATTTCAAATATTTGCATTTATTGGCACAAACCCCAAATCTTGCACATCCTTCATCCATTCATAGCTTGACAAGTGGCATCATATCATTGGATGAATGTTAGTCCCACATTGCTCAAATTTGGACATTCATCCATCTTGGAATTCTATAAATAAAGAGCTCATATCCTCATTTCATCATCCACAATCCAAGCAAAGTACCATGCTCAAATATCTCTTGAATTTCATCCATTATCATTGAGTCATAGCTAGGTTTTGCAGATTTTTGGGCTTGGAGTCTTCATTCTTCACCAACAAAGTGGATCAATCTCTTCAACATTTGAAGCTTGCATCTTAGGGATTGGGAAAGGGCCAATTTTCACATCAAATTGGCACCAATTCCCCCATGGGATCATGAGTTTTCATCTTTAAATTAGGATTCAATCTAGTTTATCATTTATATTGTGTTCTTCATTGTTTTCTTTCCTATTTATAATTTGTAAATGGATTTCATGGGGAATCCTTGTTTTTGGCTTGCGATATCTAATTTGAGGTGTTTATTCTCTTTGTTTTGCAAGTACCAAGGTTGGGGTTCACACAGTTAGTATGGATAGTGGAGTAATTCTCAATCACATTTGGTTGGTGTTTTTCTTCTGAATAATTGAGTGTGTCTCAATTCACAAGAGGTGTGGTGTAATAGTGAATAATTGAGTGAAACATAAAAGTGTGGTACACCCTAATGACCTAAGGTGTATTGTCCAATCATTTCTAAGATTTAATTAAGATGCAAATCAACAAGGTGCATTGATTGAATTTCAACCTCCTAGGTGAGTCAAATAGATTAAGAAATAATTTGAAATGATCAACCTAATCAAAATAAATGACCTAATATGATAAACTCAATTTGAGAATAGGAATGATTAAGAAATGATTTGAAATGATCAACATAATCAAAATAAATGACCTAATATGATAAATTCAATTTCATGAATATAAGTTATAGACATATATAGAACTCTATAAGTGGATCTAGAAGGTGCAAATTGATATGTACCTATCACCAAAAGTTGGATTTGAGTGTTGTAGTAGGAGTGGGTTGCCCCTAAGTGACTAGGTATTTGTTAAGATGTCTTTCTCAATTTTTGGGGTCCTCTAGTGCTAGATATGAGTTTCTATTTTATGCTTGTTCCACTATCAGAATGCCATGATCTATAAATTCTATAATTGATTTTCCATATTTTGAAAACTTTGATGACAATAAATGCAACAATACAAAATGGATCTTATAACTCTCTTCAACCCTTTCCAACCTTGCAACCTACACATTCACAAAGAGAGAAGATGTTGTGCAATATATGGGCTTTCCTCAGTCAAACCCTGTGTACATGTTTCCACTTCCACAATGGGAATTTTAATGATAAAAACCTAATGGAAAGGAAGGAAATGATGAATAAAAAAATGTCGCAACTCACCACCCTTTAATGGCTTCCCTGAAGGATTGAAGACATACACATCACTTTAAGGATTTGGATCTTTCTAGATAGAATTTCTTGAATGCTTGAACTCTTGAATGCTTTAGAGATCTACAACAATGTTATTCTTCACAAAACATGAACATGAACACACATAGAATTTGGCATGATGTTGGATCTTGAATTGGATATGTGCAGGATCATCATGGAAAAACAAGCCCTTAAGTGGCAAAAAAAATCAGAAAAAATAGAGTTAGGCAACTTGACATAAAAATTTGAATAAGTTATCTATATTATTTCAAAAATATGTAAGAATAGAGTTTTCAGAAAATTGAATGTAGTTTCTAAACTACTAGGTTTATTTATTTAAAAAAAATATTTTTGGTGAAAATTTGAAATATCAATGTAGTAGTACTTAAATTTCAGGAAAAAAATAAGAATTAGGTGTCTATCTTGACCACCATAACCACAATAAAATGATAATATTATTTTTACAATATTTTAGACATAAGTAGAGGACTCATGTTTGGGATGTGATGCATATTTTTTAAAAATTTTTCCCAAGTAAATAATTAATTATGATTTTTTTATTACAACTTTTAAAAAATATAAAACCTTATGTTTGACCACCTTAGTCAAAACTTCATGAAATTCATTTTTCTTTTTTAGTCCTATAGTATATGAAGTATAGAATGTGATGCATGTTTTGGATTCCAAAAATGTGATATTGTTTGAAAGCTATAGATGTTTTTCAATCAGCCTATCAATCAGGACTTTAGTCATAATTCAAATAGAAAATGAATAATAATTATTTATTAAATTCAAAGTAAAGCATAATTTATATTGGTGGAAACTAATAATCTCCTTTAAAAACCCTTTTAATTTCATCAATTATGGGTAAAAAAAAGTCGTCAACCACATACCCTACAAATACCCATCATATTGCCACTTTTTGGCTCATCATGATCCTGCACATACCCAATTGATGTAATAAACTATGATAATACTACTCTTAACTTTATGAGTACTACTCTTGATCATAAATTTTCTCAATTGTGTGTCTTAGTGCTTATTAAATTTTAAATTATAAAATAACTAGATATTTATATGTTTTTATCCAATTTTCAAAAAATTAGATTCCAAAAGATGACTCTTCATATTTAAATTTTGGATATTAAAATATTGCCAAAAACATATTAAATTTGGGTGTTAACTAAAAAGGGGGACCCAGTCGCCCATGGGCAACTGGGTCCTAGCCCAAAATTCTAGGACAAGTTCAAAGTAGGGAAAAAAATAATGATTGAGTGCATTTTTTAAATACTTGTCCTCGTTCAGAAAATGGTAGAAATTAGGCTTTGGAATGCATAATTTGACAAATTAGAAGCTTAATTAAGTCGAATAAATTAGGGGGGAACATAATATGAAATTATAAGCATATATAGTTTACTACACAACATTTAGCCCCGACTTTAGTGAGAGTATGAACTTATGCTCAAACTCACACTAGAGTAGAGAAGCATATGTCAAGAGGGGTTATATTGTACAAATGTTAGAGAGATTGGTTGACCAAGGATCAAGGGGGTTGCACAAGCCCCCAAGATCCAAGATCCCATAGAAAACCAACATAAGCACAAAGGAACACAGATGTATGATATGAATCGAGGAAAGATACACAAACATACAATGTCTAATAACACGAAGCATATAGGATAAAAAAAATGATACAACATAACATATGAATGATGATAAAATGAAAACAAGGACAATGTATTAATGATGTAAACATGGAGAAGACATATGAAAACATAAAACACAAAAAAAACATAGGGCTAGTACTAAAAGGATTCAAGTTAGTTAGGAAAAGAAACCTCATTCTTAAATGTCTCAAATACCAAATGTCATCCGTCAAAAACGGAAAATACTCCATGCAGAATACAGTCATACACATAACTCATGGAATACATATAAGTCATAAGTCTTATATTGAAGTTCGTAGTCTATTTCTAAGTAGGTTTTAAGGTTGTTGGCCATAGGCCACAACAACCTAAATAGTCATATGCTTTTTAATTAGTATTAGTTATAAACTTAGTGACATAATCTCTATAAATATGTATGTCAAGAATTGAATTGATAATCAATAATATGTATCTATAAGTTGTTTTGATTTAAAAAAATAGGATTTGAAATATCATTTGCATGAATACTAAGTAGCATGGAATAAGCTCTCATTTTATCCTTGGGTAATTGGAGAAGGAAAGGCCCACTTCCTCGATTACCTGGTGACTTGTTGTAGAGTTAGTGGGTTGTGTCGTAATGAGATTCTTCTTTAGTTTTAAATTTCTTTTAAATTTTTAATCAATGTGTTAATCTAAAATAATTCAATGTGTTGTTAATTATTATTTGATGTATTACTAATCAGTGTTTTTTTGCTACAGATTATTCAGTTTGGAAGATTACTTTTCAGTCAAATTTAATCAATGTATTTTCTATCTCGTGTGAACTTAATTTAGCAGATTATTTCAGACAGTGTTGATCGGAGTGCTTATTAATACATTTGGACTTGATTTAACATTTCAATTCTAGTATTTATTTGACTTCTAATAGTTTATTTTCTATGAGAATTATTAGTTCTATTATACTATTTGGTTTTAATCTACCTTTATTACAAATTGTTCTTGGCATAGGTTCATGTCGCATAGTTGACAATAATTCTATAAAGCATATTTCTGAATAAAATCAAGTTACATGTAGTTGCATCCATTCACACTTAGCTCACTAGGTTCAGCCCTTAGGAAAACAACCTCAATATCTTCCATAAGTTTATGCCCCCTGATTGACAATCAAGAAATAAATTGAGGAAACATCCATAATGTTCCCAAGGATTGATTTAATCACACTTGCTAATAAGATAGAATTACAAGGATAGTTTTCCCCCAAAGTTCACCCACATTTTAATTCAATCATTTTTTCACTATTGTTGGGGAAAGGTATTAAATGCCTGAAACTATAGCAAGTTGAGTTAGGACTTGTACATCAAGAGGAAAGCCTACATAATTCTAGGCCTTCTCAAGGTTAATACTCTTGATTTGTGCTATTATAAGTAATATAGGTGGATGAATTGTAGTAGGGATAGTAGAGGTAGATTTTTTAAAAGGGAGTAAGGAAATAATTCACAATTCAAAAAATCAAAAGATAAAACAAAACCATCCATTGAGGGAAGTTGGTTACAATGAGAAAAATTGAAAAGAAAATTACAACCATAACTTGTGCACACTTCACCTAAAGAAGAATTAGTCAAACCATTAGTTGTACATCCATCACCCAAAGAAGAGTTACCCAAACCAGATATCAGAAAGTGTGTTATTGAGTCAACCATTGTTGAGACCCCTTTCTATATTCATCTAGAGTCTTTTGAATAATTACAAAAAAGGGTTGCAAAGTTATTCCAAGAATCTTATGAGACTAGAGCTGGTATGTCTTTAGGAAACCAAAATCCATTTTACACTTTCTTCACCCCTTGGGTATCTCAAGTCATGGATGATCTCAAAAACAATGACAACAACAAAAACAACAATAACATCAATGATGCAAGAGAAAATTAGCCCACAACACCCCAATTACTTTTGAATTTCTAATTGTGCATCCTCAAGAGGGTGCTACTATGAAAAATATTCCCCACTCTACTTTACAGGTTTTTCGTGGACTTTTTGTTTAGGATCTTGATATGTTCTTATTTTAGTTTGATGTTTTGTGCCATATTTATGACTATCAGAGCAAAACATATAAGCTCGAGCTATTCCCAACCACATTGAAGGATGCAACCTTATGCTAGTTCATGAACCTCAAAAATATTAGAACGTGGAATGTCATGAAGGAATTATTTTTGAAAAAGACTAGGAGTATTGCTAAATGAGACAGGTTTGGGATGATATCTTTTCTATGACACAGAAAGATGATGAGACCATGGAAGATTACCTTGAGCATTTCATGTTTAGCTTACAATGATCATGAAAACCAATGCTAGTTCTTGATACTATTAAAAAAAAATTCTTAGGGGAATAAGATATGATACTATGGATGCATTAAATTTAATAGGAAAAGGTGGTGTCTCTAAATTGAACATTGTTGATATCTATGATATTTGTTGGAATTACTCAAGGTCTCAACATTTGGGGATGAGTTATTCAAGTAAGTTTCATTCTTCAGGAAGTGCCATACATATAACAAAGTGTGAAATAGGTAATTTACTTGAGGATCTTAAAAATGATTTGTTAAATCATATGGGTAAACAAATAGACAATTTGTATACTCGTAGGAAGCAAGAGGAAGTGAAAAGGCCTTGGTAGTATTATATCCAACTTTCCACAAGAAAAATAGTAGTGAGGATTTCCCCTATAATATGAAAATTATTTCATCCTTCGAATAAGTCACCAAAAGTTCTACTTTAAGGCCTCTTCCCATAGGTACACCTAACATTGGATATTCTAAGGAACCTGTCTGCTACATGGCCCCTAGGAAACCTTTTCCACCTTGAGTAATGCATCTTGGAATGGTGAATGATTATTTTTCTCCAGGACCTATCCAATCTAATTATTTTTTCAATCAACCTAGATGGTACAGGGGTTGGCAAAAACCTCCACAATACCCACAATGGATGCCAAACTACCAGGATGCTTCACAGCCATTGCAAAAGGCATGGAGGCCACAATTGCCATAACCTTCACCATACCAACAACCATATCCATCAGAATCACAATTTCCACCTCCTCCAATGAGCAACCCATATCAATAGCCACAAAAATTTCTTCCACCCATACCATCCTCATCCACTCAACTAGCCAATCCAACATAGCCACTGAAGCCTACACCAATGCAAACCCAGCCAAACCCAAATCCAAACAATAAGGAAACACAACCCATGTATAATAATGAGGCAACAGGTTACTCTACTTATCTTGTTAATACTATAGAAATAGATGGAGTTCAATTAAGATCAAGGAAGGCTCTTCAAGGGCCCACCATCATTGAAATTCATGAAGAACTTGAAGCAAATCTAGTAAAAGAACCTCCCTTCATTGAATGATTTCAGTCAGAACTAGTACAAAGGGAAGTCTCTCAACTTGAATTTGATTTTATCAATGAGTTATGAAATGTTAACATCAAGATTCATTTGTTGTGGGCTATCAAGGAAATTACCATATATACAAAACTAGCTTGGGATTTATGTACTCAAAAGTAGAGGAAGAAGAAAGATCCAAAGACCATCCAAGTTATTAGATAGTTGGCAGACCTCATGCTTGGGAACATAACCATTCCTAAGTACTTAGATCTAGGGAGTCTTGTTATCAAGGTATGTATAGGTAAGGTTATTATTCCTAACATGCTTGCTGACTTGGTGTTGGACTCAAGGAACACTGAGCGGGGGGGTGAATCAATGTTCAACAATATTTAAATTACAATCCAAATCTTAAACCATTTACAATATTTCAATAGAAGTAAAGATGCAAGCACATGAAGAAAACAATCAAAACACCATATCACCAATATTTTTACATAGAAACCCTGTTAGGGGAAAACCCACGGTGGAGGTTAATCCACAATTTATACTCTATTAAAAGTATGAAGGAAAATGGGAATGCACATGCATTCAAGCACACTGCCTAGAGCTCACTACTCAAAATCAGGAAGGCTCACTGCCTTACAATATATTTGGATTACAGAAAAAAGTTCAACTAAGAAAGTAGCATCTACAAATGCCTGGTATCAGTTCTGGTGAGGCTCATAGATTAGATTTTGGACCTTCTGTCTAATTCTACACTTTGCTCTGCTCTACCTTAATTCAGTTCACAAAAATCCTCATCTGCACAAGTGAAAATGTGCCAAATCGCTCAACAACCCTTTTACTATTTACACACTTTGAACATACACCAACTCACACTTCAAAATGAATTAACTGATCTCTAATATATCCACTAGCAAGAATTCAATCACTATATGTCAGCTTTAATAGAATAGAAAATATCTTTCAAATGTTGGCTCAAATCATGAGTAATCTTTAATGTGCATCCACATAAGTCAGCCAAACCATAGCTAGGACCCAAAACAAATTTCCAACATAAGAATACCCTAATTAATTATACCTTTAATATTCGTGACATGTCATATTCACTAAGTCGACCACCATGAGTTGATAAACAAAAAATAATCTTATCGGATCTCCTAACTTGTACATTGATTAATGTGACATCACAAAACTTAACAATAAGATAAAATAGACACTTAATAACCATCTCCAAGATCCACAACTCAAAATGATAATATGGTGAAGCATACATATTGGCATACTAGTTGGATACCCTGTTCTTCATTCTCACTTCTGGTAATACTCTGTTCTTTACTCTACATGTCAGTATGAACAAATCATGATCTGCGGACCAGAATAATGACTTAGGTTTACATAAATGACAACACTAGAAGCCATATGCAAAAAATCTCCCCCTTTGGAATTAATGGCAATGGTTAGTGAAAAATGACCAAGTGTTGGAACCAATATGATTATGCTGCTAGAGTTCAAAATTGCAAACCACAACTCTACCTTAGAGTGATAAGGCATTTTTCACTGCTCTCTCTCCCCCTTTGACATCAATGACGAACATATCTTGGATCTCCCCCTTTTATAATTCAAAAATTTGATTAGAATTTGAAGAAATACAACTGCTGCTCGAGTCAGAAAATTATCTTGTACTTATCTTTCATTTCCGAAAGAAATTTTCTCCAAGCTTCTACTATAATCCCAATGATTAAGATCAAGTTGTTGTTCTTAGATGTCTGGTTGATAATCTAGATGAGATATTATGGAATTGTGATTGCCTCTTCTCATTTCTCCCATTTCCTCAAAACCTCAATTAACTGCTCTAGTCTGCATTCGGCTAAATCCTTCACTTTCCAAAAGGTGTCCACAAGATTGTTTCTGGTGAATTGAAATTTTGTATGCTCAAACTACAAATCTTGAATCCTTTTCTTGACTACACCATCCTAATCCTGAAACATGTTATAATCCTGACCAATCTTGTTCAGCTCAGATTCAATCTGCTCCAACTTATCTTTGTATCTCCCAACTGCATGAGGCCAATGAAGACAATATTTGTAGATGTTATTTGTCATATTTATGTATTGTATCAACACATTCATTTTCCTTTTAAGTTTGGTAAGAGATAGCCTGAACTACTCCTCCAGATGTAGAATTATTTGTTCCTCTTTCTTGTCCTGGGTCCTTAGAGACCATGGCATCCTTAATGCACTCAATCATCTCTTCAGGAAACACATTATGAAAACTCTCAATCAAATGTTATTGTGCAAAAAAAAGTACTTAGTGTTCTCTCGATCAAGGCCTACTCATATGAGGGTCTATCAGACCATATGTCAACAATTTTTTGCATCCCATCTTTCTCTTGAACGACCTGTAGTATCTTTACTTTAGATAAAACACCTTCTTCTTCACTTCCTTCTACTATAACTACATCTTGTTCAATTGATTCTAGTTCTTCCCTTGGAGTGTACTCATCAGATTCCTCATCTGGTATGTCCACAATCACTTGTTCTTTACCTTTTCCTTCAATTCTTGGAGTCTTGTTTATCAGAGGAGTGTAATCAACAATCTCTTGTGCTCTTTTCTTCTTCCTCTCCATCTCACCAGAAGAGGATCGAACTTCAAGTGCTTTTACCAGAATGGAAATACTAATTGCTCCAAACTTCCCTAGCAATTCTTTAAAGAAATTTGCATACTCTTGCTTATAGTTTTCCAAAGTATTAGAATGTTCAAAAATCTGTTTACAAATTGGTTCATTCTCTTTCCATAAAACATTATTGATTTGTGGAAAGCAATTCAGAAAATACATCACAAGACATATGACCAAGGTACCAAACCTGAAGGGGCAATCTTCCTCCTTTGTTAGTTGCACATTTTCCATCAATTGATCTTTTAGCAATTCGAACAGGTGAAAATCATGATCCTCCATTATCATTTTATGAGAGATGTAAACCACACCTGTTGAAGTTGTGCCTTCCATGTTTCTGAAAAATATTTTGTATGAAATTCCATGCACAATGTACCTTGCTATTAGATCTTTGATCATCGAAATTATCAAATCCCTTTGATCTCCTGTTGCTTCGGTAAGGGTTTCAAATTCCTTGTTCCTAATCAACTTGTTTTTTGGTATATCCCCAACATCACATAATCCAGTTAGATTCTTAATCATTTCTTTCTAAATGAGATAGGGTTTATCTAGAGTTAGAATGCCATCATTCAATATGTTCAGGATAAAATTAATGACTTCCGCGTTATCAAAATAGGGAAATTCACTCCAAATATCCAAACTTTTGTGTTTCACACCTTCAATCCATTTCAATTCATCGGCATACAACATATTTCTTACATCCCTAATCTTCTCACTGCTATATTCATCTAAATTCACCATTCCTTTGATTTGCTTTATTTTTCTTTCCGTACTGAACAATTTTCTATTGAACACCAAATTGAGTGAGAATTCTACAAGCAACTGAAATATCTGATGAATTCACCGCCGAATTGACTTTCCTCCTTTGAAATTATGTTGCAAAGGATCTCCTTCTATTCTTTTTCAATGCAAGGTGACAAATGAGGGTTCCAAATACCCTTTTATAACTTGCACACCTAACCTTTTGATCACATTAAATGTGTTTCCCTAGGTGTTCCAGATACTTTGTTTTCTCATACAACAAAAGAAGAAGTCATCTTCAAACCTTCTACTTGTCAAATATCTACACAAGTGATCATCGATACATTTGTAAACTATTAGCATAGCTACTGACAATTTCCTACATTCTGGTGCCAACTACCAATAGGGGGACAAAGTATTTTCTTGAAAAAGTCCCCCTAGGCCAATGGCCTAAGATCAATTTCTAAAGGAATCACCAGAAACTGCTTCTGATGTGGGCTTATTTTCTTCATCAAATTCACTCTTCCTTACCCATGTTTTCTTCATCTGATCTCTTATCTCTTCCATAGTCACCTTCCATTTTCCTTTATCATCTTTTTGTGAAATTTTTCCTTTGTATACCATACCTCTTCTATCCATTTTTTTGTTCCTGTAGAATCTTGCAATGTGACCAAATCTATTGCAATTGTAACACATAGGATTTGTTTGTCTAGACCACTCATTCCATTGATTTCCTTTTGATCTGCATTGATTAGAAACATACCCAAATCTTCCACAGGTGGAGCATTTAACATTCCTTACACTGATAGACATACTTTTGCATTCAATTGATTTATGACAAAACTTGTTGCAACTGAAACACTGACTGGGAAATGATGGACTGCTTGAATTTATTTTACTTCTATACTAAGAAGCCATCTGACCAAATTTATTACAAGCAAAGTAGTGACCTTTAAACTTTTGAGCATTGGGTTTTCTTACCAAATACCTTCTACCTTTGTTCATCTGATTTCTTTGTCTGGAATCCCTATGTTCAGATTCGAAGCTGTCTTCCTTCTCATATCCATGACCTCACTTGTCATTTGCATCCTTCCATCCTTTAGTCAGCTCATCAAGCTTAGCAGAACTGATCTTAAACTTCTCCTTGTATTCATTTGCAGTAGCAAGTTCATCTCTAAGAATAACTATCTGTATTTCAAGCTCTTGTTCATCATTTTTGGATTGTTGCAATTCAATCTCCAGCTGAATGAATCCACTATTAACTATGTTGTATTCTTTAGATCTCTCTTTTAAGGACTAAGCCATATTCTCCTCATTCTTCTTCCTTTCTTCAATCTCCTTAGTTTGCTTCATCACCATAGATTTCACCTCAAGCTTTAGAGTAGCATTTTCTCTAGCAAGCTTTTCACATTCTTCACTTATTTCTTTTATGTTCTGATTCGGGTGAAAATCTCCCAAGAAATTACTTTATTTCTACTTAAGCTAATCACATAGTTCCTTCCTCTTTTCTCTTGACTCATTTATTTTATCCTTCAATGATTGAAGGAATTTTACTACGTCCTCAAGATTTGTTTTTAATTCTAGGACTTCTACTTTAGATTGATCAAGATCATCAAGTTCCACCAAAAGTTGTTGTTGAAGACCACCAGAGTCCATTGCATTCCAAGATCCACCTGAAGCTATTAAACTTCTTTAGACGAACCTAATCTGATACCAATTGTTGGACTCAAGGAACACTAAGAGGGGGGGTGAATCAATGTTCAACAATATTTAAATTACAATCCAGATCTTAAACTATTTACAACATTTCAACAGAAGTAAAGATGCAAGCACATGAAGGAAACAATCAAAACACCATAACACCAAGATTTTTACGTGGAAACCTTGTTAGGGGAAAAACCATGGTGGAGGTTAATCCACAATTTATACTCTATTAAAAGTATGAAGAAAAAGGGGAATGCACATGCATTCAGGCACACTACCTAGAGCTCACTACTCAAAATCAAGAAGGCTCACTACCTTACAATATATTTGGATTAAAAAAAAAGTTAAACTGAGAAAGTAGCATCTACAAATGCCTGGTATTAGTTCCGGTGAGGCTCATATATATCATATTTTGGACCTTCTGTCTGATTCTGCACTTTTCTCTACTCCACCTTAATTCACTTCACAAAAATCCTCTTCTACACAAGTGAAACTATGCCAAATCACTCAAAAACCCTTCTACTAATTGTACACTTCAAATATACACCAACTCACACTTCAAAATGAATTAACTGATCTCTTATATATATTCGCTAGCAAGAATTCAATTGCTATATGTCGAATTCAATAGAATAGAAAATATCTTTCAAATGTTGGCTCAGATTATGAGTAATCTTTAATGTGCATCCACATAAGTCAACCAAACCATAGCTAGGACCCAAACTGAGATTTCCAACATAATAATACCCTAATTAATTATACCTCGAATATTCGCGACATGCCATATTCACTAAGTCGGCCACCATGAGCTGATAAACAAAAAATCATCCTGCCAAATCTCCTAACATGTACACCGATTAATGTGACATCACGTGCAACCTAACAATAAGATAAAATAGATACTTAACAACCTTCCCCAAGATCCACAAATAAAAATGATAATTTGATGAAGCATATAGATCGACATACTAACTGGATACCCTATTCTTCATTCTCACTTCTGGTAATACTCTGTTCTTTACTCTACCTACTGATATGAACAAATCCTAATTTCTGGACCAAAATAATGACTTAGGTTGCCATCAATGATAACACTAGAAGCCATATGCCAACACTTGGGTGTTGCAATTAATGTTATGACAAATAAAAAAAAGGAAAGATTGTCACTTGTAAGAATTGGCTATGAAGGTAGCCACCCAAGATCTAGAGGCCTAATAGAAAGCACAAAAGAGAGAGATAGAATATGACAAGAATAAACTGTATTCAATTTCAATAATATGAGATGATAGAATGGTACGGTGGTACAAGAGTACATAGGAGACCCCTTGGTTATATAGCCAAGGTGAGAACATAGGAGGGCATAAGATTATGACAAGTGTTGTAATCTTATGACATGAGACAACAATGAAAAGTTATCACTCTATTTAAAGTGGAAAATGATAATGTGATAATCTCCACAAAAGGTGGAGAGATAATCACATGATGTGTCCACAAAAGGTGGAAGTGATGAGGTAATGACATGTCAAGTCCACCAAAAGTGGAAAATATCTAACAACCTCCTATGTGGTCCCTAAGTAAACTTAACTAAGGTGTAATCATGACCTAGGACAAGGTACAAGACATTTAATTACACCAACACCCCCCCTTAAGTGCAACTTAGGGAGAATGTACACAAATGCAAACAATGCAAGATGGGTCCTGGCTACTAGGCCATGTTAGGTACCCATGTACAAATGCAATGAAATCTCTCACAAGTGGAGTAAAGATAGAAAAACCCAATGGGAAAAAACTACCCCCCAAAAGAGAGATGAAATACAAAAGTCTATGAACATAGCATGAGAAGGAAAAAACCCCATGTGAGGAAAAAGTCCCCCCCATACAAGAGAAGAAGAGAGACAAGGTAGCCCCCCCTCAATGTACAATGATCACCTATGGAAGATGCTCAAGAAGGAATGAAGAAGCTGATCCAAAATTGTCGAACAATGTTCCTCCCCTTAGGAAGAAAGGTGTATGAATGAAGTCTCCCCAATCCACAAGTGAAGAAGGAAGAACCCTCAAAATGGAAGAAGTCTCTAAAATCTACTCAAAGTTCCCTGTGTTGATGCTGAAAGATGCCTTTCCCAAACCATGTGAAGCTGCAATGGTGTGGTCACTTCCTGGAACCTGTGAGAACCCCTTTGCAACAGCAATCACATTTGCTGAAAAAGACAACTAAGGATCTAACAAGGATGTAGGTAGAACATACTCCAAAGATGATGTCTCCTCAAGAGAGAAAGTGGCCTCCTCCAACTGCTGTACATATGCATCCACAATCACATCAACCTCAAAAGATTGATCATGTAGAGGAGGGTCAGAGTGTTCCCTCGCAACAACTGAAGAAGAATCACCTTCATCAAAGAGAAGATGTAAGTAATCATATGTGTCCTCCAAATCTGCAATGTAGGATTCCACAAACAAACTGCCAATGTCTGACAAGTAGTCATCCCATGAAGCTGCTACTGGAAGACAAGGTATGCACTGTTGCACTGAATCACAAGGCACTAAAACTGTCAGAACACAAGTATCATCAAGTGCATCAGTCAATGTAGGAGATGGAATATCAACAAAAGGTTCAAGAACCTCAAGAGTAGAAAGCACTCCAAGATTCAAGTAACCATACTGAATCTCCTCAAGTGTGTCCACACTATGGTGAACTGAATCATCAATAGGAGAAAAATATGACAAGGTGTAGAACCAAGAACGATTATCAACCTCCCCAACTACAACAAGAGCCTTGCTATGCAAATCCCGAACAATGACAGAATCTGGTGTGAACTCTAAACTATTGCCTGTACCACTATGTGTAATCTAATAGATGGAGAGGATATTCCTTGACAAAGTAGGCACACGTAGAACATCATTAAATGCTCCACCTTCAACGTCAATAGAACCCTTCCCACAAACTGCCAAAGAAGTGTTGTTGGCCATCAAAATGGGTGGTGATGAACAAGAATCAAATGAAGAGTACATATCCTTGGACGAAGTCATATGATGCGAAGTTCCTGAATCAAGGATCCACTGATCTGTATTGGAATCTACAAAAGCAAGAAATGCTTGCCCCTTATGTTTCTCATGTTGAGATGAAGAAGAAGGAGATGAGCTTGATGTTGTTGCCATGAGAGTTGTTCCTTTTCCCTTAGAAGAAGTGGAAGGGGATGAATCCTTCTCTTGATATGCAGCTGGCAAGTTGATGTTGTTCTTTTTAAGGATGTTTTTCAACTCATCAATTTGCTTAACATGACAACGATGCTCATCATGACCAATCCTTTTGCAATATGCACATGTTGGTTGCTCCCTCTTACTTGAATTGTTGTACTTCTTTGAAGAAGATGAAGTTGATGAAGTTGATGAGCTTTGTTGTGGAGGAGTGGATTGTTTGTTCTCTCCTTGTGGCTTTGATGAAGATTGATTTTGGTCCTTCCCTTTGCTTTGCTTCTTGTTTCCATGATTGACCACCAATGCTCTTGAAGTTGAAGACTTTAGAATGCCCATTTTCATCAACTTATTTTGCTCAAGAATCAAAAGATCTGTGAGAGCCTCAAAAGATGGTGTTGTGAAGTTGCTAATTGTCAATCTTTGAGTTTGAAAACTTGAAACAAAGGCTGCATACTCAACTGGAAGTTTATCCAACAAGTTGAAGACCAATTGATCATCCTCTTTTTCAATACCACAATCTTTTAGTTGTACTTTTAGTTCAGTTACCTTAGTGACATAATCCTGAATTGTATCAAAATCCTTGGGATCAAGGCTTAAGAGATCATTTTCAAGTTTGTATCCTTTAACCTTATCAACCTTGCCATACAAACCAGCAAGCTTATCCCAAGCTTCCTTGGCTATAGTACATTTATCAACATGGAAAATGAGATCATTAGAAATGAACTTTCTTAGTGTACCCAATGCCATAGAAGTTTTAGTGAGCCAATCCATCTATGCAATTGGATCTACCTTAGGATTTGAAGGTGCAGTTATGGTTCCATCAATGTAGTAAATTAAACCTTTTTCCATTAGTTTACTCCATGCACGTACTTTCCATGTACCATAATTATGTGCAGTTAAGAGTGGAACTTTAGATGAACCCATGATGGAATGCAAGAGCACAAGAGATAAAATAGGAACAATCACTCAAGAGACACCCCCCCAAATTCACTCAATCAAAGTACCCCCCCCAAATAGATGATTTTGGCACTTTATAATGCAGTGCGTGTACAATAGGCCACTTGCAACTTGGATAAGTGGACTTATGATTTTTGATTTAAAAATTACCACAAATAGGCTGAGAATAGACTAGAACAAATAAGCAAAGACCTAAATCCAGATCTATGCAATACAAGTGCCAAATAGGCCAAAAAAGACCATATGCTGAAAGTACAAAATCCACTCAAGATTGCTTCAAACTGATTACAGATTCAAGAAGTAGACAAAAATCCATGCACTTTAAAAAAAACGGCACCTGAAAACGAGTTCATATGAGCCTGAACGAAGCCTCAGAAGTTGCAGAAATGGTGACAAGACAGGTACAGTGTTGAGAAACTGAAAATTCTGGAAAATATGTCCATCAAAATCAGAAACCAAGTACACCACTACGAAGTACATGAAAAATTAGCCCAAATTAAAAAAAATTGCTTTAAAAAAAAAGCAAAAATGAGCGAGATATGAAGCTCTAAAGTTGGACTACAAAATCAAAAACCTCATTGGAGAGGGGGGCAAAATTTTTTGAAAACTGTTGACGTCATGCTGACGCCACGATGACGTAAAATTAAATTTGACAGGTATATGACCGTCATGCGCTGAAATAAAATTGACGGCCGACTAGTCGTCACCATTCGCCGTCAGTTGTTTTGCCCGAAACGTGCTGGAATATTCTTTTTTTCCCGGGTATATGCCGATAACGGAATCTTTTCAACCGATGGAATATTCTCCCGCGGTTGTCGGGATCTCCTTCTGCCGCAGATTTGAGGCCTGCCGGCGGTGGATGTGGGAACCCGTCGAATATGTATGACCGACCGGTAGAAATTTGCAGACTGCCGGAGAGTTGAAACCGGCAACTGCCGGTGGATGGGGGTGGGTGGGCCGCCGCCACGCCTGCGGTCTTACCTGCGCAGACAGTACGTCTGCGGTACCCCTGCGCAGGAATAAAAATTTTGAATTTTTGATTTTTTAATTTTTTTTAATTTTTGATTTATAAAATCAAAAATAAAAAACAATTTTGATTTTTTGAATAAAAATTGCAATACAAATTTTGATTTTCTGATTTATGAAAATCAAAAAAAATAAAATATTTACAATTTTTTTAAAAAAAAAAAAAAACCCCATATACAAATTTCCAAAATGAGTGGGAATTTTTAATTTTCTAAAAATTTCAAAAAATTTCTACTGAATTTTTTTTCAGAAATACTGGAATTTTTCTCCGAAAATATTTTTCCAAAATTATAGAAAAATTCATAAAATTGAGAAAAATACCCAAATTGGTGATTTTTTCAGATTTTGAGCTCCCGATATCCGATTTCAACAAAACGAAAGACAATCTTGACTAAAAATAGCCTCCCAAACGCAATAGTGGGCTCAGATTTGGCGTAGGATGCTCCAAAATGCTGCTGCAACCTAGATCTGAAAATAAACCATTCTTCAAATGCACTAAGATCTCTCCAAATGACTAATCAAAGGCACTCCAGCATCTCTGATACCATGTAAGAATTGGCTATGAAGGTAGCCACCCAAGATCTAGAGGCCTAATAGAAAGCACAAAAGAGAGAGATAGAATATGACAAGAATAAACTGTATTCAATGTCAATAATATGAGATGATAGAATGGTACGGTGGTACAAGAGTACATAGGAGACCCCTTGGTTATATAGCCAAGGTGAGAACATAGGAGGGCATAAGATTATGACAAGTGTTGTAATCTTATGACATGAGACAACAATGAAAAGTTATCACTCTATCTAAAGTGGAAAATGATAATGTGATAATCTCCACAAAAGGTGGATCACCCACAAAAGGTGGAGAGATAATCACATGATGTGTCCACAAAAGGTGAAAGTGATGAGGTAATGACATGTCAAGTCCACCAAAAGTGGAAAATCTCTAACAACCTCCTATGTGGTCCCTAAGTAAATTTAACTAAGGTGTAATCATGACCTAGGACAAGGTACAAGACATTTAATTACACCAACATCACTTAAGGGATATTAACCCACTCCATAGTTCTCGAAATGGCAGACTAGTCTTTGGTCAAACCAAAGGGTATGATTGAAGACGTAGTCCTTTCTATTGATTCATGGGAATACCCAACTGAATTTATGGTTTTGTAGCCAAAGATTAAGCTGGGGGGATACCCCTTTATTTTGGGATGACCTTCATTAATTTTTGATTGGGAAACATGGTCATCTCTAATGGTGAGCACACAAAACAATCGACTATATACCCACTAGCACAACCCTTGTTGAAGATGGAGGATCTAGAATGGGTAGATAGTGACATGGACAAACCATTACCAATCATAAAATTTGATCAAGCATTAGAGATTGAGGATAACATTTGATCATTACTTACTAAAGATAACATTCTTGTTAATTTTCTTTAGAATAGATATGCATCTAATGAAATCTTTGAAAGCATGGTTCTTCATTCAGGTATAAATACTCCTTGTCCTTTTGCAAATTTTCCATTGGTAGGTAGCTCATGATTTGTTCAACAATTTTTCATATTGCATTATTTACTAACTCATAATTGTCCATACAGTGCATTTTTATTTTTTGGAAATTCTAGTAATACGCCATCCAATTCACAAGTACTAGCTATTAATTCATCTGCACAATCAAAATCCATGGAAATTTTCTATAGAGTAGGGAGGATTTTTTCCAACAATCACAATTTAAACTATTCCAAACAATCCTTTCGCCCTTAAAACCCTAACTTGGCAATGTTTTCACAATTCCTTCCTATTCTTCTTGTAGCATATATATCAAACAATGTTTTCTGACCATAAATCTCAGAATAAATTGTAAACCCACAAAACCTTCACCATTTCAAATACCCATTATGCTCTAATTTGACATATCCAAAAGAGAGGTAGGGTTGTTTTCAAACAATACCTTCTAAAAATTGTTCCTACACAACAACTAGGCTTAATTAGCCCTGTTTTCCAAAGCAACACCCAACCAAACACTCTCCCAACCTTAAATCTCCATTTCAAGACCTCAAATAGGTTACAAAAGGTGTGATTCCACAAGTTTTATCAATAGAAACAATCACAAGCTCATCAAACCACAAAACCATCGTTTAGGCCTCTTTAGGCTAGTTACAAGATGGTTTATTGAAACTCTGTACTCTAGGCCTCAAACCACTTTGAAAAAACCTCAAACACACCATTCTATTTCTGCACATGCTTCCTAAACCATCTCCCATCCCTTATCAATGCATTTTAATCAATCTCCCACTCTTAGCCATCAAATTAAGCCCAAACCCATGAAATTATCAACTAGGGAAGCACCAAAAATTTATCAAACCCTACTCCCTTCTCCTGAAACCTACTTGAACATCTAAACCTACCTAAATTAACCCATTCCACCAAGTTTCAAGCAATCCTACTAGTGGAATGGGTCATTAATGCATTCTAAGCACTCTTTAAACATCCAAATAGGGTTTCAACCCGTCCTCAATGAAGTGCTTATAGAATCCTTCAAACTCCATGAAAACCAACCAAATCAAACCTAAAAGGAATTTAATTCATGTTTCCACCATGTTAAAAGAACTTTAGAACATAATTGCTCAGTACAGATCCATACACACATCTGTAGCAACAAATTTAACTGAAAGCACACAGAAATAAGGGTTTCTTATTGCTTTTCTTGAACAAAATCAATTTCAGAACCATTCCATGAAGTTTCTAAAGCACATTTTAATTTGTCCCAACAAAAATCATCGGTTCCAATTGAGTTTTGAACCACCTAACCTTTGGACTTCCATACATGACAAAATTTGTAAAGTTTCCAAAGTAACATTGACAAAATTTATCCAAAACTTAACAATTTTAACTCTAACCAACTCATAATGACTTAATACATGGAGAATGGTCTATTATGACCTTATTATACCAAATAAGACTCTAAACACAAAAATCTCAACCTAAGACCATATTTACATAAGTTTACATGGTGCCCTTGAACCATACACCTGGACAAAAAAAAAACTTAAGTCCCTTTGAGGAATATGTTATGACAAAAACCATGTTGCATCTTATCATTCAATGATCTCTAGGATGCATCTCCATCTGGTGACCACTTCCAACGAGTCAAGTATTGAAAGGATGCATTTTGTCTTGCTTTTTATTGGTTCTTTTCTTGAAATTGCTCCTCTACACTTGATTTGTGATCCTTCATATGTTCTACCTCTAAAAATGTTGTCAAAATGGCTTCCTTATCTGCTACCACACCTCTGTGTACCTTGTAAAGCTCTGCCTTCATCTTTACTCTCCTTGTGTAATCAATTTTGGCCACATCTCTTTGTAACTCACCTTTCACCTCTTGACCTTTACCTTTCACTTTTTCCACCTACTGTGGTGCACCTTCAATTGTTCCTTGATCAGATTTGTAGACCTTTGATATGAAAGAACTAACATCAGGCTTGCCAACCTCAAATTTACCAAACCTTGAATGGCTACTGTCCTCTTTGAAAAACAATTAACAAAACAATTTTTTGATCATCCCCTCAACATGCTTCTCCAACCAATCTTCCATTCCCACAATCAATTCATCCTTGACCTTCTCAATCTCATTTTCCCTCAAAATTAGATCACTCTTCATTCCTGTTATCTTAGCATCTTCATTGTTAGTGATGGCTAAAAAATCCTCATGTTTTTCTTCCTCAAGCTTTACAAATTCCTTCTTACCTAACATTATCACCTTTGTTTCCTTAGTTTTTTCCTTAACATCTTCTTGCAATGGTGTTAATGTAAAAGTGATTCCATATTTCTCAATCTCATAAGTATTATTCCTACCATCATAAATTGCATGTATATCAAACTGCCATGGTCTTCTAAGCAACAAATGGCACACATCCATGGACAACACATCACACTGAATCCTATATTTGTATCCACCTCTACTAAATTCAACCCAAGCTTTCTCATTCACCAAAACAAATTGTTTTTCATTCAACCAAGACACTTTATAGGGTGTTTCATAAGGTATCTTTTCCAACTTCAATTTACCAACCATTTCATTAGACACTATGTTATCAATACTCCCTGAATCTATTACAACTTTACATACCTTTCCTTTGCATTTGCAGGTTGTCTTGAAAAGTGTTCTTTGCATTGTCTCCTTCTCCTTGGATGCTTTGAGGAGTGTTCTTCTAACCATCAAGGATTCTCCAACTTTTGGAGCAACAAGCTAATTAGGAGAGTTAACATTCTCACAATATTCCTCTTGCACCAATTGAACTCTGTTATCACCACCAGTTGAAGCAGAAGCTTGTTTCTCTAGACACTTCCATGCTTGATGAGAAAATTGATTGCAATGATAACATCTCCCTCAAAATTTACTTGAACCTCTACCTTTTCCACCAAACCTTCCTCTAAAGCCTTTAAATCCAGCTCTTTGATTAACAACTTGGTATTTGCTTTTACTTGCATCTTCTCGATATTCATAGGATTTCCTTGTACCTCTTCCTCCACTAGAGCTTCCTCTGCCACTTCCTTGTCTTCCTTGCCTTCTTTTTAACTTCTCTTTTTCCCTAGCAGCCAATTGAAAACATTCTTCAACCATCCTAGGAGTAGCAATACTCAATTCATCTTGAATTTGGAATCTCAAACCATTTATGTACCTTGCTATCTTCTCATTTTCATCTTCAACATGACTAGCCCTAATGCTAAACTTGTGAAATTCCTTAGTGTAGGTTATGACATCCTTTTCCTTTTTCTTTAATTTTTCTAGCTTATTGAAAGTTTGTATTGCATGATCACTTGAAAAAAATTGGCTCTTAATCTTTGACACCATCCTATCCCATGAACTAATTTTTGTTTTTCCTTTCTTCACTTTTTCCTTTTGTACATAGTTCCACCATGTCAAAGTAGGACCTTTCAACTTAGTTTTAGCAAGCTTTACCTTCTAATCATCTGCAACCTCCTTGTGTTCAAATTAATTGTCCATTGCATCAATCCAATCTAGTAATTCTTTTGCATCCAACTTTCCACTATACATTGGCAAATCTATTCTCACTAGAAGAATCTCCTCTGGTAGCCTTCAACATCTTCATCACACTTCTTTCATCAAGGTCTAATTCATCATTACCTTGGACTCCTCCTAGAGGATATTCATTCTCACCCTCTTCCTCTTCCTCTCGGTCACTTTCCTCTTCAGTGGCCTTTCCTCTCCTTTTTTTGTCTCTAATGCTGAAAATATGGCTAAAAGTGCTTGTGATTCCTTTAAAAACCTTATTTCCCTACCAAGGACTCCACTTCCTTTAGGAGGAATATTTTACTTTCAAATTACAACTCCCTTCTTCAAATTGCAACCTTTCTCCTTCAAAAGATCAAAAACCTATGCTCTGATACTACTTGATGTAGAGTAGGGAAAAGTTTTTCCAAAAATCACAATTCAAACTATTCCAAACAATCCTTCAACCCTTAAAACCCTAACTTGGCAATGTTTCACAATTCCTTTCTATTATTCTTTTGGTATATCAAACAATGTTTTCTGACCATAATTCTCAAAATAAATTGTAAAACCACAAAGAATTCACCATTTCAAATACCCATTATGCTCTACTTTGACATATCCAATAGAGAGGTAGGTTTTTTTGGAACAATACCTTCAAAAAATTGTTACTATGCTGCAACTATGGTTAATTAGCCCCATTTTCCAAAGCAACACCCAACCAAACACTCTTCCAACCTTAAATATCTATTGTAGGACCTCAACTAGGTTACAAAAGGTCTAATTCCACAAGTTTTATTAATAGAAACAATCATAAGTTCATCAAACCACAAAACCCTTGTTTAGGCCTCTTTAGGCTAGTTACAAGAGGGTTTATTGAAGCTATATACTCCAAGCCTCAAACCACTTTGAAAAAACCTCAAACACACCATTCTATGTCTGTGCATGCTTCCTAAACCATCTCCCATCCCTTATAAATGCATTTTAATCAAGCTCCCACTCTTAGCCATCAAATTAAGCCCAAACCCATGAAATTATCAACTAGGGCAGCACCAAAAAGTTATCAAACCCTACTCCCTACTCTTGAAACCTACATTAACATATAAACCTACCTAAATTCACCCATTCCACAAAGTTTCAAGCAATCCTACAGGTGGAATGGGACATTAATGCATTTTAAGAACTCTTAAAACCTCCAAATAGGGTTTCAACCTGTCCTCAATGAAATGCTTATAGAATTACTCAAACTCAATGAAAACCAACCAAATCAAACCAAAAAGGAAGTTAATTCATGTTTCCACCAATTCAAATCACATTAGAACATAATTTCTCAGTACGTATCCATACACACACCTGTAGCAGGAAATTTAACTGAAAGCACATAGAAATAAGGGTTTCTTATTGCTTTTCTTCAACAAAATCAATTGTAGAACCATGCCATGAAGTTTCTAAAGAAAATTTAAACTTTTCCCAACAAAAACCATTGGTTCCAACTGATTTTTGAACTACCTGACCATTGGACTTCCATACATGACAAAATTTGCAAAGTTGGCAAAGTAACATTGACAACATTTATCCAAAACTTAACAACTTTAACTCTCACCGAGTCAAAATGACTTAATACATGGATAATGGTCTTTTATGACCTTATTATACCAAATAAGAATGTAAACAACAAAAACTAAACCAAATAATATATTTACATGAGTTGACATGGTTCCCATGCACCAAATTTTACTTGGTCTCACACTTAATATTAATGCATATTTAAGTATTGGAAAAATACAATATCTCAATGCAATGCTTAGTAATAATAAAGATTCATTTTCTTGGGAATACCAAGAAATGTGTGGAATTCATCCTAATACCTGCACCCACCATATTTATATTGAAAAATATAATTAGTCATCTAGTTAGGCATCCACAATGACGGCTCAACCCCATCTTGTGTGAAATAGTTAAAGAGGAGTTACAAAAACTATTAAATGTTGGGTTTATATATCCTATTTTATATAGTCGGTGGGTCTCTCCTCTAGTTTTGGTTCCTAAGAAAAATGGTAAGTGGATAATTTGTGTTGATTATAGAACACTTAATAAAGCTACTAAAAAAGATCACTTTCCATCACCGTTTATTGATCAAGTGTTGGACACTTTTGCATGTAAAAAGTTATTTTATTTTCTAGATGGGTTTAGCAGCTACAACTGGATTCACATAGCACTTGAAGACCAAGAAAAAACCACCTTCACTTGTCCTTGGGGCACCTTTCCTTATAATTTTTTTCCATTTGGTTTATGTAATGCCCCTACCACTTTTCAAAGGGTAGTTTTGAGTATTTTTGAAAATCTTGTAAATGCTTGTGTTGAGGTGTATATGGACAATTTTACTATCCATGGTTTAATATTTATGAAGAGGCTAAAATAAATTTGGAAAAGGTAATTAAACATTGTATAGACACTAATTTATCATTAAGTCATGAAAAGTGCCATATGCTTATGATGGAGGGGATAATACTTGGTCATTATATTTCTTCCAAGGGTATTCAAGTTGATCCCAAAAAAGATACAAATCATTTAGGATTTTCCTACACCTGCTATCCAAAAGGATGTGCATAGCTTTCTAGGCCATGCAGGATATTATACGAGGTTTATCCAAAATTTTATTAAAATGCCCCCCCCTTTGTTCTCTTTGTTAGGAAAAGATGACATTTTCTTTTGGACACCAGAATGTCAAGAAGCCTTTGAAACCATTAAGAACAAGCTTGTAACCACACCAATACTTAGAGGTACGAGTTGGGAACTACCTTTCCATATTCATAGTGATGCCTTAGATTGTTCCATGGGAGTTGCCCTTGGACAAAAAGAAGATAACCTTTTCTACCCCATCTACTATATCAACAATAATTTCACAGGAGATGAGGTAAACTATACGGTAATTGAAAAGGAGTTTCTAGCCATTGTTTATGCAATCAATAAGTTTCATAATTATATTACCAGATATAAAGTGTTCATACTGATCATTTTGTAATTTGATTCTTAATGAATAAACATGTTGTAGCTGGTAGAGTTATTAGATGGTTACTTTTGCTTGAAGAATTTAACATTACTATACTTGAAAAACCTGGTTGAGAGAATGTGGTTGTAGACTTTTTTCTAGGTTACAACAGCAATATGATGAACTAGTTCTAGTCGATGACGCCTTTCCAAATGAGCATCTCTTTGCTATATCAGCAAAAATTCCATGGTACACTGACATGGTGAATTTTCTAGTTACTTGCAAGTTCCCACCTCATTTCTCTTCAAGGGAACACCAAAAGTTGGTTGGAATCTGTGGTGATTATATGTGGATCAATGGATTGATCTTCCAATGTCACCTTGATAACATCATACATCGATGTGTGCCTGAAGATGATGTCTTTGAAATACTTCACGCATGCCACATAGAACCTTGTGAGGAAATTTTTATAATTAGAGGACTTCCTAGAAGGTCTTAACTATCAGCTACTATTGGCCTACACTCCATAAGAATTTTAAGCTTTACGTTCAACACTGTGATAAACATTAGCATATAGGCTGCCCCACACGCTCAAATGAAATTCCCTTGCATCCCTAGTTTTCCATTGATCCCTTTGAAATATGGGGGCTTGATTTTGTTAAACCTATCAACCCACTATCTCAGAACAAGGAATACATCCTTGTGTGCACAAATTATGACACCAAATGGGTTGAAGTTGTTGCTTTGAAGAATGCACGAGACACCAAGGTAGTTGATTTTATCTGTTTCAATATTTTTACCAAGTTTGACATTCCACAAGAGAGTCACGAATCAAGGTCCACAGTTCATAGCTGACCTCATTTCCTTTTTGGTTTGTGAGTATGATATTTGATATCACAAGTTTTCACCTTATCATCCTCAAGCTAATGGCTAGGTTGAAGTTACCAATAGAGAACTTGAGAACATTCTTACCAAGATAGTTTCCCTCCATAAACAAGATTGAGCCATGTGACTTCCTAAAGTAGTGTGCTCCTATTTCATGATGTGGAAAACCATCAATGGTTTTGACACCTTACGAACTTGTCTATGGTAAGAGATTCGTTCTTCCTATTAATTTTGAGGTGAAAACTCTTGGCACCCTAGTCTAGCTGGGTATGAACCTGACTGATGCAAAAAAATAATGAAGTGCACAAATTCACTCATTGGATGAACTTTGTCAAAAATGACTCTTCCACATAAATTTTCCAAAAATAGCATGCTCTTTTGCATGATCATTTCATTCGACAATGGTCATTTCAATCAAGTGATTGGGTACTCTTGTACGATTCCCATTTTCAAGAGTTTAAAGGAAAGTTTTATACTCGGTGGATCAGGCCTTATGAGATTGAGATGGTCTATGAAAATGATGCAGTTAAGCTTTACACTATCGATTTTGACCACATGGCTTTAGTTTTCAACGGTCATTAGTTGAAGTTGTACAAGAGGCCTATTTCTAGGGAGGAATTTGTCTTAGGATTGCCAAAGGAAATCCATCTTCTTGAAAGGGTTCCTATTTCCTCTTCAAGTAAATTTTAGGTACTTTTCAAAATGTATTTACTTATTGAGAAAAAATGCAATAAAAGATCCAATAGTGAAAACATTAGGGCGTTGTTGGTCAGTTAATGCTTGGAAACTAGTTTGTGGCGGGCATTAACTGTTAAATAATCTTAGGAGTGAGAATAAGTTTCCTAGTGCCTCAAGGTGGTGATAAGGTGAAAACTAGGTTACTGGTAGTCTATCATCGAGATTAAAAACAAATAAAAAAATTTAAAAAGTAAAAACTGAAAAATAAAAGATAAAAAATAAAAAATAAAAATAAAAAATAAAAAGAAACCAAAACAAACTTCCTATGACTTATGTGCTAAGCACTGTCTTCTCTAGTTAGTAGCCTTTATTCTTCTTTCTTAATTGGTGCACTAAGGATGGTTTTCACTTTCCACATTTTGGGGATGACTTTTTGACATTTTCCTCTTCATTTTCAACCAGATACCCCACCTTTCTGTATGCTTCATTCTGCCTATTTATCTTGAAACTCAGTTCCTGTCATTCCTTGGACAATAGTTCTTGTTTAGTTCTTTTTGTAGGTGTTTCTAGTGGTGTTTGTTCCCTTTCCTCTATAGTTTTTTTACTTACTTTCGGGTGTTGCTACCATCTTGCACATTTTGAGGACTTTCCATGCTTCCAACTTGGCACTCCATCATTTCTAGATACCCTTCTTCCTTTGTTGATTCCATGATCCACTTTTATACTCATGTCATTTCCTTTCCTAGATTTACACTTACCTCCACTGGTGATTATTTTCTGCATTTAATTTTCCTTGTGGTGGCATGGCAACTATGTTACTCCATTTCATATCTTCGTACCTTTCGACCTTGGCAACATATGTGATGGTGTGTTTTATGATGTGCTATCATCATCATCTCTCTATGTTGCCCCATTCTCGGCTACAAACATTGCTTCACTGAAATATTTTAACTGCACCAGCCATGTGATTTTTTTGGCTCTATTTTCTATTTTGTTGATCCATTGTGTGTTCACTTCCACGTCAACCTTCCATACACAAAGCGACTTGGTATTGGTATATTTTGAGTTTTTTATTTTGTCTTTTATTTCTTTAATATATAGTGTTGTCACTCAATGATGGCTCACATGACAAGCTAGGGTGAAGTTGTCCAATCGTATCCATTTCATATCTAGGATTTTCAAATCATATCTATACCATATTCATTTTATTTAGATTTTCCATCAAGTCATATCTATTCAGCATGTCATAAACCTTTATTACTTGACCTCGACTATTTCATAACATTATGACCCTATCATTATTCATGTAAACCATAACCTGCCATAGTTACCATTGCAAACCACTATCCAAACTTAGTTATCTTCTACTTGTCATTTTTACCTCATCTAATATCCATAAGTCATTTTTGAACTATTCCCAATACTCTGTTCCTTCTCTATGGCAGTTTCTACATTCGTTACGTGGTTTTATCTACACATTATTCTAGTTTGAAGATAATGCACTATTTTTGGTTGAGAGAACCTGTTGGTAGCATAATGGCAAGAGACCACTGCCACCATTTTAAGCCCACAACTATGGATGAATTGAGTGCTTTGGCAATTGCTGAAGCATATAATTTTTTTTAATAGGTAGGGTGGGATACATATTTTAGGAGAATAAAGGGGTATGTTGAAAAGCTTGAAAAATATTTCACAATGACATGTCACAACAAACGAGCATAGGTCTGAGATGTAGGGTACCTTAATTCTTCACAAGTAGTAGAGATTGATCAACTTAAGGAAGCACTTGAGCAAGCAAAAAATGTTGATGCCTCTCTTATTCCAATCTAGGAGTGTGAATATTAGATGCATGCACTCAAAACAATTGTGGGTTAAAGAGATTTCCAGTACAATGTAGAAACTATCTAGTTTTTATGCTATGTCCTTTTGTATGAGGACATGCAAAACCTTGAGTTGGGGGGAAATGATGAGGGTTAAATGTGTCCTTATTTTTACCTTTTATTTACCCTTAACCCTTTCATTCTTATAGAATCCCTTGTTGTTCTTGTCACTATTTGTTAATGAAGTAAGGATATTTAGTAAAATGGAAGAAAGGATAAAAACTTGTGGATATATCAAAACCTTTCATTATTTATTGACTATCTTCATGATTATGATGAATAGAGGATAATTAGGTGGATGGTGTGTGAAATCAAGAGGAGCATCGATGGAATGAAGATAAAGCCATTTTTGAGTCATGTGTTGCTTTTGATTAAGTTTGGTCTAAGTTGTTAGTTTTTTTTGGAATGATATTGAAGTCTGTAGTCTATTTATAAGTAGCTTTTAAGGTTGTTTGATGTAGACCGCAACAACCTAAATATTCATATGATTTTTAATTAGTATTAGTTATAAACTCAATGACATCTAATCTCTATAAATATGTATGTTAAGACTTGAATTGATAATCGATAATATATATCTATAAGTTGTTGTTTTTATTCAAAAATATTGGGATTTGAAATATCATTTGTATGAATACTAAGTAGCATGGATAAGCTCTCATTTCATCACTGGATAATCGAAGAAGGTAGGACCCACTTCCTCGATCACCTAGTGACTTGCTATAGAGTTAGTGTGTTGTGTGGTAATGGGATTCTTCTTCAGTTTTAAATTTGTTTTTAATCTTTAATCATAGTGTTAATTTGAAATCATTCATTGTGTTAATTATTATTTGATGCATTGTTAATCGATGTGTTTGTTGGTATAAATGCATTCAATTTGATAGATTAATTTTCAATCAAATTTAATCAATGTAATTTGATGTCTCATGTGAACTTAATTTAGCATATTATTTCAGACAATGTTGATCAAAGTGCTTATTAATACCCGTGGACTTGATTTAGAACATTACATTTTAATTCTAATATTTATTTTCCTTCTGATAGTTTAGTTTCAGTGAGAATTATTAGTTTTTTTTTTCCTTTATTACAAACAATTCATGGCACACACAATTGACAGGAAGTCTGTGAACCATATTTTTGAATAAAAATAGGTTATATGTATTTGTATCCATTCACACTTAGCTTGCTACATTCAACCCTTAGAAAAACAACCCCAATATCTTTCATAATTTTATTCCCCCCGAATTGACAATCAAGGAAAAAACTGAGAAAATCTCCATAAAGTTCCCAAAGATTGATTTAAACACACTTGCCAATAAGATATAATTGCAAGGATAGTTTTCCCCTCAAGGTCGCCCATAGTTTAATCCAATCACATATTATTACCACAAAGGATAAATTCACATGCCAAGAAAGATCACACTTTGATAGGACACCAAGTCTAATATTACCACAAAGGATATGCATCACATGGATTAAGAAGGTCACACTTTGGTTGGCAGGGTCACACTTCTTAGGAGTTATATGCTCTCACTACTAAGAAGGGACCATTTCTTGTACAAACAACAAACAAGGGACCATATGCCCCCTCCACTTGGATGCTAAAATGTTAGTGTACTTGTTACAATAACATTTTAAGGATATAAAGAGGGATTAAAAGAAAGAATACACATAGAGGAAGGCTACCTAACTCTTTCCCCCCCAAGCGTATGGAAAAATAAGAGCCTGAAATGATGATATGCTACCTAAATCCTTGCGAAAAAGATGATTTTGCATAAAATCTAATGCATGTGGTAGTGAGTGTAATTTGATGCTACATATATCTGTATACCTTGGAATTTATCCTACTCTAAATGTGCAAAATAACTTAAGAATGCAAATAATAAAATACCAAGGACACCTCAAGATTAGCCAAAAGAGAGATAGAACAATAAGGAAAATGGACAAAACAAGATATAAACGATTTCACCTTCCTTGCTGTTGATGTCTCCTTGATTGGCCCTTGATTGAAATGATTTGTGTGCTCCTTAGATGATTACTTGAATGGCTAAAATGCAAGATTCGATGTGCAATATGATCAAAAGAGATGGCTAAATGGTGGCAAAGGATTGAGACTACAAATTGACAGCATGTAGTTGCAAGATTGCTAAGTGTTGAAAATGCCCTTGGGGAGGGGGTATTTATAGGAGAATTTGAATTCTCTAGAGAATTCAACGGTCAAAATGCATCCAAAAAGGCCAAGATGAAGGGCTATGGTGGGTTGAGAACCCACAAGCCCTCACATCTTGACATGTGGAGGGTGAAGTGGACAAGGGGATATGAGGTGTAAGTGAGGTGTCAAGAAGGTACATGAGGTGGAAAATGACATGCACCTTGGGAGTGAAGAGATTTCCTTAAAAGGGGTTTCTTGTCCCTAAGTGGGATTGAAAGAGACATTTGAGGAATTTTGGAATTCCTCAAAAATCTACATGGGAAAAGGAAAGGTGGTTGGGGATATAAATGTGAATTAAAAATTCACATTCCTAGGATGATCTAGAGGGTAAAAGGTGGGCTCCAAAAAGGTGGGACTTGGTCACATGTGGAGATTGTGACAAGTCCAAGGTTCTAGAAGCCTTGAAAGAATGGAATGTGAATTAAAAATTCACATAGGGAGGAGAGAGTCATGGGATAAATAAATGAGAATTAAAAATTCTCATGGGAAGGAGAGTCAATATCCAAAAAGGAAAAATGGAAGAATTGACCAAAAAGTGGTGCTAAAAATAGCTAATGACCTTGATTAAGGTTGTGCAAACATTGGATTAGGCTAATTAATGGAAGGTTAGAGGCAAGTGGCAAATGTAGGAGGATGTGACATTAATCTCAATTAAGATGATGCACATCATAATCATGAATTAATTAAATTAATTTAGATTAAGGCAAGGTTATGGAGGATGTGACAAGGAGAGAGAAAGTGAGGAATTTTAAATTGATTTTAAATCAAAAAGGGGAAAAATGACTAAATTAAATAAATTAGTGTATTTATTTAATTTAGAGAGGAATAAGGTGAAAGACAAAGTATTAATTATTAAATTAAGTACTTTACCGATGTGAGAAAAAAGGTGTAATATTAATTTAATAAATTAATATTAACACGGTAAACAAAAAGACATTAAATTTAATCATATAGAAGTGATTAAATTTAGATGTCTACATTTTTCCCCTCTTCGAAATATTGTTAAGATAACAGTGTTTCGAAGAAAATTAAAATGCGAATGAGGTAAGAGGTGACAGATGGTGATGCCCTTGGCATGGTAAAGGTTAATGATGCCCCAATGATGAGAATGAATGAATGGAAGAATGGTGAGAGGGTATGCCCCCTCGAGAAGGCGGTCGGGGGAGGAAAAAGGGGTCCCCAGGCGACATCTCGATAGGAAAAAATGAAAGACACCATTGGATAGAGCTCAGAAAACTAAGCAATTTTAGTTTTTGAACGGAAGTGATCCGACGTACGGTTTGCAAATGGCAGCCTTGGGAAGTTTGGGATTAGTTGGAGGAATAAAAAGTTAAATAAAAGGTAAAAAATACCTTTTGGAGGAAGGGGGTTAAAAAAATAATTTGAAAAATTACCTTGAGCATTTTCACTGTAGCAGTTGAGAGAAAGAGAGGAGAGGTGTGAAAACCGACGAGGAGACACGATGCCGACGGACAATGACACTGCGATTGTGCACTGGGCGGACGGGGTTTGTGCAATGTACAGTGGGGGCGCAGACGGAGAGGAAGTGAGTAGCAAGAAAACCCTCAGATTTAATTTACGCACTTTTTACATAAAAAAGTAAAATTTGAAAACATGGGTTTTATCGGGGCAAAAATTTAGAAAAATGGGTCCAAGTTAGTTGACTGAGAAAAAGTCCAAAATGGACCAGAAATCGAGGAAGAAGGCGCACCTGGGCGGGGCGTAGCCGCCCCAACCCAGGGCGCCGCTGCCCCGGCACGGGACGGTCCCGCTTTGCCGCGGGCAGAGCTGCTCGTCTGCGGGCTAGGCAGTTCCACCCGGCCGCTGGGCGGTTCCGCTTGTCTGCGGGCAGGCAGTTTCGCCCGTCTGCAGGCGAGCGGTTCTGCCCGACCGCGGGGCGGAGCCGCCCATGTGCAGGCGAGTGGTTCTGCCCAACCACGGGGCGGAGCCGCTCATCTACGAGTGGGAGGTGTTGCCCGGCCGCGGGGCGGAGCCGCTTTTCTGCAGGCGGGCGGTTCCACCCGGCTGCGGGGCGGTGCCACCCGTCTGCGGACGGGCGGTTTTGCCTCGCTGTGGGGCGGTGCCGCCCGTCTGTTGGACAGGTGGTTCCGCCTCACCGCGGGGTGGTGCCGCCCATGTGCAGCCTGGCGGTTCCGCCCCAACCAAGAGGGAAACCAATAAGGGGGGAAAAAAGAGAGAAGAAGGAAAAAAAGGCAAAGATAGAGAGAAAAGAAAGACTGAGGAATAAAGATAAGTGTGTTTGGTGATGCAGAGTTTTGACTGGTTACACGTGCATGAGCGACGGTCGGAGGTGATGGCGGTGATGATAGCAGCGATGAATGGGGAGGACCAGGCGGCGTTGGATCACGCAGGGCTAGGTCACTGTGTTCAGTTTCTAGAGGTCAGGGCACATGCGGCAATGTTGACCGCATTAATAGAGAGGTGGAGCTTAGAGACGTTGACGTTTCATTTCCCGACAAGAGAGATGACCGTGACATTGGAGGATGTGTGGCGCATCCTGAGGCTACCGATTGCGGGCTGGTTAGTGAGCAAGGTGGTATCCACAGGGGCAACGTTAGACGAGACATTGAGAGTTTTGTTTGGTGATGTGAGGTTGCCCCTGGTGAAGGGGCAGTTGGATTTGGACGGATGTTTGGCAGTGGGTGTGCCAGCCTTACCGTTATTTTTGTGTGGCCTGATTAGTGGGATACTACTACCAGATCAGAGTAGATGAATATGTAGCCTGCAATATATGGAGGTGATCCGCCACATTGTTGAGTGGCGGGGGAACCGTTTTCGTGGGGTTCCTGTGTATTGGCGCAGCTATACAGAGATATGCACGAGATATGCTATCGGGAGATCTCAAGTGTGACACATGTGACACTACTGCAGATTTGGGCGTGGGAGCATATTGCAAGGACTAGGCCGATAGTGGTGAGGAGGAGGACAGTGGATGACCAAGAGCCTATGGCTTAGGAGTATGGGGAGGAGAGAGGGTGGATTTTCCGCTTTGAGATTCAGGGGGGATGGAAGGGTGGAGGAGAGCATTTGATGATCTGTGTTCAGGGGAGATAGAGTGGCGGCCATATAAGGCACGTCAGTTCAGGGGATGGTCAGATACTAGGAGGCATGAGGGATATTTTCTGAGCTGATGTTTCATTATTGGTCTGCTACCATGCATAGTAGAGTCTCATCGGCCAGACAGAGTGCATAGACAGTTTGGTTTGATTTAGGATATTCCGTTGGCGCCGATCTTGTTCCGGCGGTATAGTAGAGAGCTACCATGGGGAGGCCGCATATCACCAGCGACAGCCAGGGCAGCATGGATTGCAGCAGGACAAGAGGCTTATCCAGGGAAGACAGGAGGAGAGCAGGTACCCGTGGTGACTGCGCGATATCAGAGGTGGTTTCAGAATAGGTTATGGGAGAAGATTATGCCTGCGTGACCTAGGTTGAGGGTAGCAGGTGCCGGACCAACGGAGGAGCAGATACCACATAGGGAGAGGAGAGGAGAGGCAGCAGTGGTAGATGAGGGGGGACAAGAGGAGCTAGAGGGGGGGAGAGAAAGCAGGCAGGTAGAGTAGGGAGGAGGAGGAGGAGACACAGAGATCAGGGAGGGGGGCAGCCACAGAGAGGAGGGGGGCAGCTGGAGGAGGGGGATGAAGAGGAGGAGGATGAGGATGGAGGCAGGAGGATGCCTAGAGGAGGGGAGGCAGTTGTGGCAGGACCCATGACAAAGGACCGGCCTGACAGAGAGAGGAGGCAGGAGAGCGAGAGGGGAGGAGAGATGTTAGAGGCACAGAGGAGAGAGGAGGTCACTGGGTAAAAGAGGTGAGAGGAAGAGATGATCAGGTTGGCTGTGATGTGAGGAGGAGGAGACAGGACAGGGAGCCAGCAGGGGAGGATGAGGGTAGATGTATGGTCAGGGGAGGGAGCCAGCAGGTGAGGGATGAGGTAAGGTGCTGGCGGTTGGGGAGAGAGTGGGATGGATGTGGAGATGTAGTTGAGGATATTGTGGCGTAGATGCAGGCGTAGTTCCTGCACTGTGATCCCACAGGAGGGCGAAGGCGAGAGTATGGATGGTAGAGTGGAGAGTGAGGGATCTAGAGGCTGAGCTAGCCAGAGTAGAGTGGGAGGCCCTGATAGATTATGACACCATTACTTTCCAGCTAGCGGGAGTAATGAGGGAGAGAGACAGGTCACAGGCAGAGGTGCAGAGGATCTGGGGTGAGTTGACTAGTATGACATGGGACCGCGACAGATTGCAGGCAGAGATCGTGGTTTTATAGGCCAGAGGGGAGCCAGAGGAGAGGACAGAGCAGGTGGTTGATCAGGGAGCAGGGTGCACTAGTCAGCAGTCAGGAGATCTCGAGCGAGACTGGGACGAGCTTCAGGACAAGGTACATTGTCTTGAGTAGGCACTTGGAGATATGGGGTTGATGTAGGAGAGGGAGGCCGTGGTAGTAGAGCAGGCATGAGTTATGCGGGCTGAGAGGGACACAACATAGGCGCAGGTGCAGGTTATTGAGGCAGAGATGGATGCGGCGGAGGTGTGCCGTCAGAGTGAGAGAGCTGCAGCAGAGGCAGAGATACAGTCATTGCAGAGGGGCAGAGATGAGGCAGTGGTAGAGGTAGCGACTCTCTAGAGAGAGGGATTTGGCAGACTGAGGGTACAGGCTCTTCAGAGAGATAGAGATGCAGCAGTGGCTCGGGCACAGGGGGCTGAGAGGGAGAGAGAGGTAGGAGAGAGGCAGATGCAGACCCTATGGGCCGAGAGGGATGCTACGATGGCTCATGTTCTGACAGATCAGGGTGAGGGTGGGATGCCCGTAGCAGATGTGCAGATAGTGGAGAGAGAGAGAGATAGATTACATGCGGAGTTGGCACAGTATCGGTTAGCTCAGGAGGCCTGGGAGCAGGAGAGGAGAGCTATCACCAGGGATCGAGATAGATATCGACAGGAGCGAAATTTCGCTCGGGTGCAGGTTGCGGAGCGAGAGGAGAATGCGAGAGAGGTAGGATTTTGGATGGCCGCATACTATCATTCAGTTCCAGACCCATCTCAGCGGATATTTCAATATACTCGGCAGGCACCCCAGATGCTAGCGCCATCCCAGTCACTGGGGACACAGACACGTGGTTACAGTGATTCACCAGGTGTTTCGCTAGGCAGAGGAGCAGGACCTGAGTCTCCACAAAGATCAGATGTGGGGAGTTCATTCGGGAGGTGACAGGCTACTGATTTTTTTGACAGATGCAGGATGTAGTGTGCAGGATTTATTGACAGAGATCAGGGATGTTCTATATCTCTGGATTTTGTATTTTATCATGTGATGTATGATGGACATGTGATAGATATTCAATTATTTTGATATGGGACAGTTCTTATTGACACCATGTAGTATGTTTCCTCTTATGATGGGTGATTATATGCATGTGTATATGGTATTACATGTTTATATGGATGGATGCATTGGTTTATTTATGCTCGTGTTGATTTACTTATGCTCATGTTCATGATATGAGATGTTCACATGGATGATTGGAATATGAATAATTTTATATGAATAATGATGCTTATGTTTATTTATGCTTATGCGTTGGTTCATTGAGATGTTTATGGATGATTGAATATATGTACTTATGGAATATGAATAGTTTTATTGATGCATGGTGAGATGATATGTGTAGGGTGATAGGTTATATGTACCTATGGGATCTATGATGATTTATATATATGGATGCCTAGTTGACTTATTTTTCATGTATGTATATGGATTTTGTATGAACCTTTTATATATGCAGAATGTGATGTATTATGCATCTAACACTTTGTGATGCAGGTGGCGGTGTATGTATGGACCTAACATGTGGTGGTGCAGGTGGCGATGGACCTAACACGTAATGCGAGTGACGATGCATAATATTTTTGTAATTTTAGAGGAAATAACACATGGCCATAAGTGCCAATAAGAACTGTCATGATGACAAGAGGTGGGTATGGACTGATGGTGAAGATGGATGTTATTTGGCATCTTTCAAAAGGTATCAGTATCCTGAGAAGAATGGAAAAGAATGGGGGAAAATATTTGCACAACCAAAACCATAGGGTAAGTGTGAATGCAATGATTATGAAAAATGCAATCCTAATTCAATTTACCATCTTTGGAGCACTGGTTTTTGCTATAGCATAAGACATGATACACCAAGGTATAGAGGACTGAGGTAGATTAGTGTCTAATGCATAAGACAGACACGCCAGACAAGAAAGCTATCCCAATACCCCAAAGTCACGAAGACCTTGTTTGGGTCCGGTATTGAGATAACCACAAGCACAAAAGGATGCCCCAACATAACACAAGACCTCTAGGATCTTGGTGGGTACTATGTGGGACAACCGAGAAGACACAATCAAAGAAAAGATCAAGATATGCCCCTATGTAGACCATTCAAAACATGCCATAATATGATGGATTATGGTTGCCTTGACAAGTGATCATAGGGAGCTCAAATGATAAACAAAAACCAAAAGCATCAAAAGATCGCAATCAATTTCAAATGTCCATTGCCATAGGATCAAGGGGATATATGGAATTGATGAGGTCTGTTAGGAAGGATGTATCCTGCTGAGACCTATGATGGATACTAAGTGAAAAGATCGATATAATATAGGATATTCAAAATTGATCAGATTTGTTGGTACAAGTGGGTTTTGTTTGTTAAGGACCAGCTAGATAAAGGCATAGCTTGATGACACAACACAAGGGAGAACCTAAAGACCTAGGGGCTCGAGGGCCGATCAAAGATTAGCCTTGCCTACGTGAAAGCGCAGAGCCCTCATAGTTCACGGAAAGAGACCATGGATAAAGCAGAAAGTAGACAATGGTGACCGATGATGAAAGCCACAAAACGTGATAGAAAAATGCCCCAGGGGAGGATCCAATGATCAACCTTGCCTACGTGAAAGTGCAGGGGCAACGTAGTTCGATAAAGGACCATGGATAAAAGCGAAAAGGGACAAGTGAAGACAAATGAGGGAGGACCAAAACAAGTTGATCCAAAAAATTCCCTGGGGGCAGATCGAATGATCAGCCTTGCCTATGTGACAGCGCAGGGGCGACGTAGTTCGAAAAAGTGACGCAGGAGGATGGATCCTAGATGGAGACCGACACAATGGATGGTTTTACAGGACGACACAAACCGACCGACAAAGGGAGCGAAGGACATAAGCTCAAAGTGGGATATAAAGAAGCTCAGGATGAGGGATATGTAAGGTGGGTCATCCAGTGCTCAATCAACAAATACCAAGCGGCCTAGGCTGATGTGGGGGGGGATGATAGTGCGGATGACAACGTAAAATAACTAGGATGCTGAGTAGATAATGATTAAGCCCTCTATGGATGACGCCTGTTACTAGGTTTTCACCATCCATACTTATCCAAGGCACCACCAAGAGGTGGTTTTCACCATAGGACGGATCTATTTCTCTTTACTATTTTTGGATCTTTTTGTCACTTTTTTGATTTTTGATTTTTTTGATTTTTTTGATTTTTTTGATTTTTTTGATTTTTTGATTTTTTTGATTTTTTTGAATTTTTGTAGGGTAAATCAAGCGGATTTTAAATGTAGAACCTTTTCAGATGGAGAATATTGAAAGGTTCGTCAAGGGGATCTCCTTCAAGAGTAGTCAACCTGTAGGCTCTAGATCCATATTTGATAGTTATGATATACGGCCCTAGCCAGTTTGCCTCAAATTTTTCTTTCTTGTCACGGTCTTGCTGAGTACGTTGGTTCTCCTTAAGGACAAGCTCCCTACCTGGAATTGGCGAGGACGAACCTTCTTGTTGTAACTATGCTTGAGGCGATTCTGATATGCTTGCAGATGGTCGTAGGCCTTTATTCTCCGCTCGTCCAGTAACTCTAGTTGTGCAAGCTGTGCAACACGAGCATCCTCTTCGCTGATAAGGTTCTTAAGAGAGATTCTCAATGAGGGGAGCTCAACTTCGATTGGCAAGATGGCTTCAGCGTCGTATACTAAAGAGTATGGGGTGGCACCCGTTGGGGTGCAGATGGTTGTACGGTATGCCCAGAGGGCGGGGTGAATATGAAGGTGCCAATCTCATCCAGTGTTATTGACCACCTTTTTGAGGATGCGGATGATGGTTTTGTTGGTCGCTTCCACCTGACCATTACCCTGGGGGTATTACGGTGTTGACCAATGGTGCTGAATATGGAAGGTATCGCATAGGTGTTTCATGGCTTGGTTCTTGAATGGTTTTCCGTTGTCGGAAATGATGGTGGATGGGATACCATATCTGCAGAGAATATGGTAGAGAATGAACTTGGAGATATGAGTACCGGTAATTTGTGAGAGTGGCATTGCTTCCACCCATTTGGTGAGGTATTTAGTTGCAGTGATGATGAATGTATGGCTGTCAGATGAGGGTGGGTGAATCTTGCCAATCAAGTCAAAACCCCATTGAGAAAATGGCCACGGTGCCAGGAGAGGCTGAAGATCTTGTGCTGGAGTGTGGATCAAATCTGCATGCTGTTGACACGGAAGGCATTTCTTCACGAATTCACAAGCATCATGTTCCAATGTAGGCCAGTAATATCCAGCCCACAAGATTCTTTTGGCCAGAGCCATACCATTTGAGTGGGCCCCACAAACACCACCATGTACTTTTGTTAGTATTGTTTGGGCCTCGGTCTCATTCAGACATCTTAGGAGGATTCCATCATACCCGCGATGATAAATCATATCACCAACAATGATGTATCAGGACGAACGGTGGATAAAGGATTTATGTTGGTTGCGTGTAAGTTCTGGGGGTGTGGTATTATCATGGAGGTAAGTGTATATGTCTTGGTACCACGGGGAGGCGGGACCTACAATATCGCACACCATGTCAGTCTCAAGGACATCATATGCAGGGATTAGAAGTTGTTCAACAAGAAACTCACACTCTGTTTGATCCTTGGGCATGTCAATTAAAGAACCAATAGTGGCCATGGCATCTGCTGCTTTATTCTACATCCATGGAATTTGGTCAAACTATATGAAGGTGAAATATTTTTTGAAGTCGTCCACCATGCATTTATAGGGTAACAGTTTGTCGTCTCTTGTGAGGAATTCATCATTAACTTGTCTAATAATGAGCAAGGAATCACCAAAGACTTTCAAATGGGTTATGTGCCACTGTTTTGCAATTCTGAGGCCTGTGAGGAGAGCTTCATATTCTGCCATATTGTTGGTACATGGAAATGCTATTCTGAATGATTTTGGGATATAGTCACCTTGGGGGGTGACTAATAGAATTCTTGCCCCAGATCCACTATGAGTATATGAGCCATCAAAATATAATGTCCAAGTTGGTGCTTCTATCACTGTGCAGATTTCTTCATCCGGGAATTCAGTATCTAAGGGGTAGGCATCTACCAATGGTGTTTCGGCCAATTGATCAGCAATAACTTGTCCTTTTATGGCTTTACGCTCTACATACTCTATGTCAAATTCACTGAGGAGCATGACCCATTTGGCCATGCGGCCAGTCAAAGTGGTTCTAGATAATAGATACTTCAAGGGATCAATTTTAGCGATTAACTTGACTGGGTGACTGAGCATGTAATGGCGGAGTTTCTGTGTACTGAAGACCAGTGCTAGGAAATATTTTTCCATAGGGGAGTAATTTAACTCGTATCCTACTAGTGTTCAGCTGATGTAGTAGATTGCCCTTTCCTTGAGTGACTCATCATGTTGCGCCAATAATGCCCCCAGTGCGACTGAGGTAGCAGAGATATAAAGCAGGAGGGGTTTTCCTGGGATAGGCGGCATCAAAATTGGTGGATGAGCTAAATATTCTTTGATTTTATCAAAACCCATTTGACACTGTGGAGTCCATCGGAAGGTGGAATGTTTCTTCAAAAGATGGGTAAATGGCTGACATTTATCTGCGAGCTGGGCTATGAACCGATGGATAGACTGCATCTTTCCCTGGAGGCTCCTTAACTGCTTTAGATTGCGTGGAGGTGGCATATCTAGGATAGCCTTTACCTTGGCAGGATCAACTTCAATACCTCTGCGAGAGACTATGAAACCCAATAATTTCCCTGACGTGACCCCAAAGACACACTTTTTTGGATTCAACCGCAACTTATAATGCTCTAATCGCTCAAATATCTTTTTTAGAATGGCGGGATGCTCTGCTCGCGTTCTGGATTTCCCTAATAAGTCATCAACATAGTCTTCCATGATGATATGGATGAGGTCATGGAAGATAACTGTCATGGCTCTTTGATACGTTGCCCCTGCATTTTTGAGACCGAAGGGCATAACATTGTAATAGAAGGTGCCCCAAGGAGTTGTGAAGGCCATTTTATGTTGGTCTTCAGGTGCAATTCGGATCTGGTTATAGCCGGAGAAGCCATCCATAAGGGACAACATCTCATGTCCTGCTATTAGGTCGACCAACATGTCAATATTAGGAAGAGGGAAATCATCTTTTGGGCAGGCTTTGTTGAGATCCCTGAAATCCGTACAGACCCAAATGTCTCCGTTGAGTTTGGCAACTGGAACTATATTGGAGATCCATTCAGAGTAGTCAATTGGTCTGATAAAGCCTGCGTCCAATAACTTCTCCAATTCCTTCTTAACTAAAAATGCGACTTGCGGGTGCATCTTACGGAGTTTTTGCTTGACAGGCTTGCATCTGGGTGAATGTCTAAGTGATGAACCACTAAAGTAGGGTCTAAGCCTGGCATGTCTGAGTATGACCAGGCAAAGTTGATGATTCCTTCTCAAAGTAGCTGCACAAAGATTAGATACTCTTGTTCAGAGAGTGACTTGGCTACATAGGTGATCTTCGGACTTTCAACAGTTCCTAAATTAATTTCTTGCATTTCTTCAATCAGGATAGATGATCTGGTAGATAGCTGAGTTCCCATAAGGGGAAGATGAGCATCTCCATCTTCCGGTGCCTCTTCGAGGTTTTTGCCATCAGATGCATCCTTTATTTTTACTTTTTCCAGGTCAGGAAGTGCCTCAGGGAGGTTTTCACTAGATGACCTCTTTTTATTTTTCTTATTTTTACTTTTGTGACTGGAGTGTTCATCCTCCCCCAATCCCATAAGGTTGACATACGTGTCCGCGGACATACTGACAGGTGTGGTTTTATGTAGGTCCCAATCAATGAGTTCAGGGTGACGAAGGGATAGGCTAATGGTGCAAACAGATAGGAATTCGAACATGGATGATAAGTCAGTGTGATCGACATCATCGTATGTGTGTATGATGGATTCCTCCTCGGGTATATCCACCAATGAGCCCTCGTCCATGGTGATACTATTGGAAGTATTAGATGATGTTGCGGGACTTTTCTATTTTCTTTCATACCCAGTGCCTACTTTCCTTGATGACTGCGGTGTATCAATGGGTTACAATCGCCCTTGTTCCTCTTTACCTAGGCCTCTGCCTTGGTAGTGATGTTTTTCCATGAACTTTGTCGGCCAGAGGTATTTTTCTTGGAAGTATTCCTTGAGAGGAGTTTCTGGCTGAGGCTCTTCTCGATAAAACCATTGGCTTATGTCTTCTTCTGGAGCGTCTGTCTTGATGCTTGGGGATACGAAAGTGGTGGTAGGGATATTTTTGCCATGGAAGGTGACAGTTTTGTCTTCCTTTGGGGTAGCAAGGGAAGGTTGACCATACTCGTGTGGCAATGGTGGCATGGTCGCTACATTAAGAGCAGTATGCATTTCGTACTCGCCACACCCTTTGTCAATGATCTAGACTTTTTTGACTATAGGATCAGTGGAAATTGGAGCGATTGTTATGGTGGATGGTGGGTTAACAGGTAATGATTGAGATGCCCCCATTTCAACCCCAGGGCAATAATGTAAATGGGGAAAAGATTCTTCTAAAGCTTGACAATATTCAAATGGTTGGGGGTCGGCATGGATGGTGATCTCTTGTCCATTGACTGGGAATTTGAGGCATTGATGGTAGGTGGAGGGAATGGCTTGCATAGCATGGAGCCATGGACGGCTGAGGAGGAGATTATATGGCAAGTCTAGATCAAGGACATGACAGGTGATGTACTGAACCACTGGTCCCACTTGGATAGGAAGATTGATGATCCCTTCTGAATTTCTTTTTGCATTATCATAAGCCTTGATTGTAATAATCTGGTTGCTTAAGTCCGCTTGAGTATACCCTACCTGTTTTATGAATTTCAAAGTACATAAATTAAGGGTAGAGCCATTATCTACCAGGACCCTTTTTATTTTATGCCAGACAACTATGACTTCGATATGTAGGGGGCGGTTGTGATTGACGTCGATGTTGGGCATATCATCTTAGCTGAAGTGGAGGTGATGAGACAAAGCCAAGTGTCCCACCAAAGCTTGGAATTGTGTGGGGTCAATGTCATTTGGTACATGGGTCTCCTGCAAGGCTCTATTGAGGATCTCTTGATGTACCGTAGAAGACTTAAGCAAATCCAAAATGGATATATGAGCGGGGGTCTTTCTTAGGTGATCAAGGATGTTATATTGAGAGTTTACAGGAGTGGGTTGGATGGGTGTAGAGGCTACAGGGATGGTGATGTGGGCTCACCGTGTGGTTACAACACATTGAGGGTCTTTGGTTTTAACGTGTATCATGGATACTTGTGGTTCCACTTGCTCAATGTAATGAATAACACCTTCATAATTGAAGGGTGTATTCTTGTAATTCACATTATTGGTGCTGTTGTTTTGAGGATTACTGTTGGAAGTGCTAGGACCTTGGTTATGGTTGGGGAAGGCGTTTTGATAGATTTGCAGTTGAGCATTGGATGACAAAGGTTGACTAGGGTCAACCTTGATATCTCCTCGATCAATGAGATCTTGGACATAATTTTTTAAACCATGACACTTATTCAAGGAGTGTCCCTTGATTTTATGAAAGTCACAATACTCATTATCTTTAAACCATGCTGGCTTGGGTTTGGATTCATCGAATGGTTTGGTGACAGGGTATGCGATGGGGTAATTGATTTGTAAAAATTTATTAAAAACCACACTTAAGGGTTCACCCAATTGGTTGTATTGACATTTGGTATTCCCTTGATTCTTTTGGTTTGACTATTGAGGGGGGTGAGATGCCCCCTGGGGTACCGATATGGCATTGGGTATAGACTGCTGTTGCCTTTGGGATGCATTAGCCACTTGGACATGTTTAGTGTCTGTCACTCCGTCATTGACTGCATTCTTGTTTTTGTTCCAGAATCCTGGTTTATCTCCAAATGATCTTTCTTTATCATGACTGTGTATTTTGATGTGTCCTTTGGCAATGAGGGCACGTTCAAGGACATGTCCTTTTTCCACTATCTTGGCGAAAGTGGTGACACAGTGTAGTCTAAAATTGTGGGCCATGTCAGGATGAGAATTCTCCACAAAAAGGGTGACCATGTCTTTTTCTTTCAAAGGATTTTTCATTCGACTTGCTAATGCATGCCACTGTTGGAGGTAGCTGGTAAAGGTTTCTCCATCACGTTGTTTCTCTTTTAGGAGGTCTAAAGTGTCTATATCCTTCTACAAGTTGAAAGAGAAGTAGGATACAAACTGTTCTGATAGGTCTGCAAAAGTCTTTATGGACCCCTTTTTGAGAGTCATGAACCAATCTAAGGCATGGCTTGCTAGGCTTCGTGGGAACAAGCGCAAGAGATAGTTATCGCTGTACATGACTTCTTGACACTATGAATAAAACTCCTGCAAATGAGCCTTAGGGTCTTTGTCTCCCTTGTATTTGTCAAATTTTGGAATCTTGAAATGTTTAGGAAATGGGACCAATGAGATGGAGGGATCAAACAGATATGGGCATATATCTTCAAATTTGAATGATTGTTTTGTAGCCCCAGCTTGAAGATCCTTAAGTGCGGCTTTGATTTCCAACAACTCTGAGCTAGCTGGTGGTGGGTTGGGGGGATATTGATGATAGAAAGATGAGGGATCTTGCTAAAAGGGTGTCGGGTTGTTGAAATACGGGTTTGGATGATTGGATGATGACATGGCTTGCTGGTAAGATGGGGGATTTTGTTGATATGGGGGTTGTTGTTGTGGGGCATAATATGAATTTGTTGAGTAAAAGTGTGCAGTAGGTTGTTGAGGAGCTTGGATGGGACATTGCGTGTTGGCTTGTTGGTATTGAGGATATTGTTGTGATTGTTGGGAGGTCGTATAAGGCGGTTGCTAGGGAAATTGCTGTTGATTATGATGATAATAGTGTTGGGAAGGTTGTTGTTGTGGCGTCGAGTGTTGTATGGACTGAGGTGGGATATTGTGTTGTGGTTGAGGCTTGGGACGTAAAAGGGACACAAGAAAGGGGGATATGGTCTGGGCAGTAGGTTGAGATGGATTGCCTTGCGATTGATAAGATAGTTGTTGTGAAGAGGCCAAGGTATTGTGTATAGGTTGTTGCGGATGAGATGGTGGAGGTAGCGTAGGCATGTTTTGTAAAGGGGGTTGTTGGGTACCGCTCAAAATGTTCAGCTGGGGTGTGCCTTGTGGAGGTATTTGAGATGGAATAGTAGATTGGGGAACTTGTTGAGGTGGTAGATTTGTAGTCCCGGGAGGTGGAAGTGATGTGGCAAAAGAGGTGCCCCCAACGTTGATTGTAGGTTGGTTCAAAGGAGAGGGTGCGGTTAATGTTAATGGCAGAGGTTGTGGAACGTCTTGTGGCATGCCATAAACAAAAGGATTATTGGGATCAGGCACTTGAGGTCCACCTATAGTTGAGGTTGAAGTGTGAGGGGGATAATTAACCTGATAAAGAATGACATTGCCAAATTCAGGTTGATGCCAACCCTCGACTGGAGGAACATTGGAGAAGTATGAACCTTCAGGTGCACTTTGGGATTCTTGGAGTACGTTAGATGGGGCACCCCTATATTTGGATAAGTCAACATTTGAGGGGGGTTTGACACCCTTCTCAATTAAGTGGGCCAAGATTTCTTCACCATGTTTCTCAAGCAAACGGTCAGTCATTTGTACATTGGCAGGATTACTAAAATGTTCCTCAAGTGTGAGTTCAGGTTGATTAACGATACTCTCTTCACCATGTGGTGAGTTATTCTGATTCTTAGTGTTAAAATGTGATGAAGTACCGTTATGAGGATCATGAGAGACGTTGGTACCCTTGTTAGGATATGATGAGACATTGATTATGTTTTTGGGATCTTGAGAGTTGTTTGATTGGGCATTTTGAGCTTGACGGTCGGCCATTTTCTTTGTTTGTGAATGGGTCTGAACGGGCATGCAAATGTGGGGTGAATAGGTTAATGTCTTTGTCAAATGATTTTATTGAGATTGGATAAGGTGCGATTTGAATGGGGTTTGGATTTGGATTAGATTTTGTTGGGATATGTTGGATCTGATTGGATTTCGATTGATTGGATCAGATTGGATTGGATTGGATTTGATTGGATTGGATTGGATTTGATTAGATTGGATTTGATTGGATTTGGATCAGATTGGATTTAGACTATTGGATGGGTATGATTGGATGGTAAGAGATGAGAGGGAGACCTTGAGTTTAATCAAAGGAAGTTACCCTTAACAACGAAGAGCTTTAATTGATTAAGAGGGTGATTACGACACTGAATCCACCTTAAGATAGGAATGGATTGATTGGGTTGAAAGTGATAACATACGCCACCGAATTCACCTCAAGATGGAGGCAAATTGATTGGGGTCAAAGTTAAAGACTAATAATCAAGTTCAAGTGCTATGGTCAATTTGGGTAACTGCTTTGTAATACAAGGTTAGGGCGGTTTGGTTATGGGTGGTGTTTGGAGATGCAAATGGTAAGGAATTATTGGTGGATTAGGGAGGAATTAGGATGAATGGGGGATTAAGGATAATTGTGGAGAATGTATGGGGATTTATAATGGTTAACGAAGATTTAGAGTAATAGACTGGAGGTTTAAATGGATCAAATGGAGGTTTCTTGGGAGGCTTAGAGTGATCAAATGGAGACTTAGGATGATGGGATAATGGTTGGGAATGATTAAATGGCGATTAAGAGGCTAAATAAATCCAAATGGGGAAATTTCAGGTGTTTAGGAGGGAAAATCCACCCCTCTGCAGCAAAGATCAAGGGCGTTGACAGCTTTCTGCAGCAAATCAGGGGCACTGTCAACAAAATCAGGGGCGTTGACAGTGTTCTGCAGTAAATCAGGGGTGCTGCCAACAAAATTAGGGGCACTGATAGCGTTCTACAGTAAATCAGGGGCACTGCCAACAAAATCAGGGGCATTGACAAGGTTTTGCAGTAAATCAGGGGCACTGCCAACAAAATCAGGGGCATTGACAACGTTCTGCAGTAAATCAGGGGCGCTGCCAACAAAATCAGGGGCATTGACAATGTTCTACAGTAAATCAGGGGCGCTGCTGCCTTTCTGCGGTAAGGCAAAGTTTAGTTTTGATGGCAATGGCTATGGCAAAGATGCAAAATGATAAAGTAAGGCCAAAGTATAAAAAATTTGACAGATTTTTTATAAGGAAACACTTCAAGCAAGTACAATCCTATGATTAATATTAAGGGTATGGCAAGGAAAAGTCTTAATCTAGGATGCACAAGGTTTCTAGGGAGTCCTCGATATACTCTTGGTACATGAGACACAACCGTGAACACCAGTCTGTCACAAGTGTGAGTCGGGAACCCTAGCGAGATACTGAAAGGCTCGGACCAACTCTTCACGTCTATCTAGGTATCACCCTAGCTTCGATGCTCTGCCAATTATGATGTGACTGGATTGGGGTACAACTTTCATTCTCCCCCCTTTATATACCCCGCCGGTACACGTGGTTGGAATCGTCCCTTGGGGTGATGAAATCCCCAAGCAGGTCCCACTAAAAAGAAGACACTAACCATTTCCAACTACTCCCCAGGCTCACATGAAGTGCAAGGAGAAAGTGAAAACAAATCAATGCCCCTTGGGTAACACAAAAATAGATAACCACAACAAACAATGAAGTTTTATTCCCCCTAATTAGACTATATTCCAAAACAACAAAGATAGTTTTCAAAAATCTGATCAAATGGATGGTCCTGCAAGCAAATGTTAGTTGTCTTCTTCTTTTTCCTTGGTCAAATTACGCCACAATATGCTGCAAATCATTAGCAAAAAACACCAATATCCTTGCCAAAACAACGTTAGAGGGTTACTACTTGAAAATAGCAAAAAATGGGAGCAAAAACAAAGCTAAAATGACTGTTTTACCTTCCAAACTGTGTTGTTTTGGGGTGCTTCCGCCCTTCTGTAGCAAAAATCGGGGTGCTTCCACCTTTCTGCAGCAAAATGGGGGCGCTTCCGCCTTTCTGCAACAAAATGTTAGAGGGTGCTTCCGCCTTTCTGCAGTAAACTTTATCAGATTTCCAAGAAAAAAAGAAAGTTGTGCCCCTTCCACTGCAAGAAATGTGTTAGAAAAGCCTTTTAAATTTATCTCTAATTGCAACAAACTCGTTCGAAGAAAGTAAAACTTTGAGATGTAGGGCACTTCCGCCTTTCTGTAGCAGACCAAAGGGCGCTTCCGCCTTTCTGCAGCAAGGCAGAGGGCGCTTCCGCCTTTCTGCAGTAGGACAGAGGGTACTTCCGCCTTTCTGCAGCAGAAATAGGGGCGCTTCCGCCTTTTTGCGGCAAAAACAGGGGCGCTTCCACCTTTCTGTGACCTTTTCCTACATAATTCTTAGCCAAAAACAAGGGTTAAATGCAAGAATCCGTTTGTGGGTCCCACTGGGCGTGCCAGAAATGTATACCTTGGAATTTATCCTACTCTAAATGTGCAAAATAACTTAAGAATGCAAATAATAAAATACCAAGGACACCTCAAGATTAGCCAAAAGAGAGATAGAACAATAAGGAAAATGGACAAAACAAGATATAAACGATTTCACCTTCCTTGCTGTTGATGTCTCCTTGATTGGCCCTTGATTGAAATGATTTGTGTGCTCCTTAGATGATTACTTGAATGGATAAAATGCAAGATTCGATGTGCAATATGATCAAAAGAGATGGATAAATGGTGGCAAAGGATTGAGACTACAAATTGACAGCATGTAGTTGCAAGATTGCTAAGTGTTGAAAATGCCCTTGGGGAGGGGGTATTTATAGGAGAATTTGAATTCTCTAGAGAATTCAATTGTCAAGATGCATCCAAAAAGGCCAAGATGAAGGGCTATGGTGGGTTGAGAACCCACAAGCCCTCACATCTTGACATGTGAAGGGTGAAGTGGACAAGGGGATATCAGGTGTAAGTGAGGTATCAAGAAGGTACATGAGCTGGAAAAGGACATGCACCTTGGGGAGTGAAGAGATTTCCTTAAAAAGAGGTTTGTTGTCCCTAAGTGGGATTGAAAGAGACATTTGAGGAATTTTGGAATTCCTCAAAAATCTACATGGGAAAATCCTAGGATGATCTAGAGGGTAAAAGGTGGGCTCCAAAAAGGTGGGACTTGGTCACATGTGGAGATTGTGACAAGTCCAAGGTTCTAGAAGCCTTGAAAGAATGGAATGTGAATTAAAAATTCACATAGGGAAGAGAGAGTCATGGGATAAATAAATGAGAATTAAAAATTCTCATGGGAAGGAGAGTCAATATCCAAAAAGGAAAAATGGAAGAATTGACCAAAAAGTGGTGCTAAAAATAGCTAATGACCTTGATTAAGGTTGTGCAAACATTGGATTAGGCTAATTAATGGAAGGTTAGAGGCAAGTGGCAAATGTAGGAGGATGTGACATTAATCTCAATTAAGATGATGCACATCATAATCATGAATTAATTAAATTAATTCAGATTAAGGCAAGGTTATGGAGGATGTTACAAGGAGAGAGAAAGTGAGGAATTTTAAATTGATTTTAAATCAAAAAGGGGAAAAATGACTAAATTAATTAAATTAGCGTATTTATTTAATTTAGAGAGGAATAAGGTGAAAGACAAAGTATTAATTATTAAATTAAGTACTTTACCGATGTGAGACAAAAGGTGTAATATTAATTTAATAAATTAATATTAACACGATAAACAAAAAGACATTAAATTTAATCATATAGAAGTGATTAAATTTAGATGTCTACAATATCATATGGAAAGGAGTAAAAAAAATGAATGTTAGTTTATCATAGGCTCATAGTGATAACCATAAGGATCACATTATTTTAGCACCAAATTTAAAGCCGAACATTCATCTGTAAGATGTCTAAGTGTTCTATGATATGCATAATAAGACATTTTTTTACTCTTTCTTTTCTTATATTCTCATTCATGGATAGGTGGTAATGTGAAAAGCCGTAGGTTGATCAATGTTTGTAAGGTCCGTTTAGGTTTGGTTATAGTATGAAAAAATGGTAGTTTCTTGAGTTTATAAGGCTTGTGTTTCTTACTTGATTGACCAACTGTTTGATGTGGAGGTGGAGGATCTTGATAACCCAATCCCTTAGTATCTTCTCATGGTGTTTTCTCCAAAATGGAATGGACTTCACGCTAATTGTTAATGTCACATCCTTTCTTTTTCAAAATCCTAAAGCCTTGTCCATAAGTTTGATCCAAGTCAATGGGTGTTTTTGTAGCCTTATTCTCATATGATGGAGGATTGGTTGATGTTCTGCCCTTGATACTATATGGATATGTTTCTCTATGCATGTTGTTTGAGTTATGCCTTATGGCTCAATATTTGGATGTAACAAATTGAATGCTTCAAGTGGTGACATGGTAGCATGATGTTGGTATGGAGTGGTAAGTTATTTAATTAAGAGATAAAATACTACATTGTTTTCAAGGTTATGCAATGCTCATTGTATGAACTCATGCATGCTCTCTTTGTCTTAACTTATGACATGAAGAGGACTTGTAATAGGAGAAGGTGTATCATTATTGTCATTATTAGAAGAATTATCATCTCCAAACACATAGATTGAAACATCAACTAGGGATTTCAAGGACATCCAAATTTTACCAAAACTCATATCCATGATAAAAATTTTGCAATAAGATTTAGATTGTTAAACATTGAGTTAAGAAAAATAATATAGCAGTCTTGTATAGAGCTGCTTGAGAGTATTATATCATTGAAAGCTAACTCATTCCTAGATACTATGATAGGGTTTCCTAATGGTGACTAGGTCCTGGTCAAGGGTTCTGAAAAATCAAAATCTGACTATAAACTATACTATTTAATAATTTTGATTCTACTTGCAAATAGTTGAAACAATAAATAATTTTCTAGAATTAACTTTTAATGTATTCCAATTTGATGTAAAATGCAAGTATGCAATGATTTTGAAGATTTTTGAACAAATTTTAATGCAATTTTTAGATTTGAAATGTGATAATTGGATGATTGTAATATGCAGAGACCTAAAATAATTTTAAATGCAAAATTTGATTTTAAACAGTGCACTTTCTTTCACTAAATGAACTAGATGAAAAATGATTTATAAAATGTAGTTACTGATTCCAAAATGGGTGAGTGCAGGATCATGGTGGTCAAAAAAGTTGTGATATGACAAAAAAGTGGTTGGTGACCCTTTTTTATCCAAATTTTATGAAATGAAAAGGGTTTATTGAGAAAATTGTTAGCTTTCCGCCAATATAAGATATGCCTTATTTGGAATTAAATAGATAATAATTATTAATTTTCTACATGCATTCTAACTAAAGTCCTAATTGATAAACTGATTGAAAAAGATCTATAATTATTAAATAATTTAACATTTTTTGAATCCAAAAGATGCAACACATTTTATACGTGATTGATCATCCCTAATTAACTGAAAGTATCCACCTGTTATCTGTCATGCAACTGAAGTCATTAGTCATGCAACTCAAGTAAACTCAAGTTAGCTAGCATTCAACTCAAAATAACTACATGCAACAGAAGATAACTAAACTGAACTAAACTAAACTAATGCTAAACTAATAGTGCCACTCCACTCATGTAAATATTAATCCCTAATTTGTAGGATCAAAACATGGATTACTAAAGTGTTATCAATCCTCCAAATAGTTAACTAAAGCAAGGTGGGTTCCACCTTCCATGTGGGTTCCCCATGTGCTCCTATCTTGTAGGACATCTTCTTGGATGTCCCGACATGTTCCTATCATTTAGGAATAATCACAAATTATGTCAATTTACATGTTCATTTCATTTGAATTCAATCTCTTTCTAATCCTATTATTGGAGAACACTTTCCAAGGACTTAGGAGATACATGAAATATATTTAGGATTGCGATTAAATGACATCCTATTCCCAACATAACTAAGTTGTATGATGGTCAAACAAACAAGTTTTAATATTTAAAAAAAAAATTAATAAAAAAATTCATAACTAATTATTTGCACTTACAAAAATATTATAAAAAAAAGTGTGGCACATCCGGGTATGTGTCCTCTACTTATATTAAAAGTTTCAAAAAAATACATTAATTTTTTTTTACAAGTAGGTTGGTTAGACATACACCTGCTTTTTATTTTTTCCTTAATATTTAGTAATAGTACATTGAAAATTTAAAATTTCACCAAATAGATTTACATTTTTCCAAAAAAGGACTAATATCTTAGAAACTACATTCAATTTGCTACAAATTTTGTTGTTACATATTTTTCAAATTATGTTAATAACTTATTCAATTTTTTATGTCAAGTTACCTAACTCTATTTTTTTGAATTTTATTGCCACTTAAGAGCCTAGTTTGGACCCCCATGATCATGCATTGACCCAAATAGATATATGCTAATACAATGCAATTGAGTAGACAAAGATAGAATAGTACATATAAAAAAGTTTGTTGAGACACCTATACAATGATAGGGTCATCTAGGGGTGACTGATTCTTTGTTTAGGGTTTTGAAATTTAAAATCTAAATATTTAAATTGATCTTTAAGGTTACTGTTCCTATCTACAAATAGGTTTGACAGTGACTATTTTTCTAAAAAAAATTAATGCAAAGGAGATGCAAATGTATGCCAATTTTGGAACAAAATGACACTTTTTTTAATGCAATTTTGAAATGAAGGTTTGATCTAAATAACTAAAACACACTGTAATACAACCTATGATGCAATATATATGCAATATTTTTTAATTTTTTTGATTTTTATGATGTATTATGCAACCATAAATGTGAAACATAATGAAACAAAACCTAAATGAGAAATGCAAAACATAATGATACAAAACCTAGAACTAGGGTTTTAAAGACTATTGTTGTGTGGTCTCACAACACGCCCCATTTTTCTCCTTGGAAAAATGGGGAACCCCTTTCTTTCTTTGCTGCCTCTTTTCTTCCCTTTTCTTTTTCTTTCTTTGGTGTGCCATTTTGGGGGGGGGTTGGTAAAATTGCAAGTTTCATTTGAATTTGCTTTTTTTTTGTTTAAGTCCTTGTTCTTTCCCAGATTCAGTGTCACAGTATTTTTATGAAGTTTTATTAATTTACCGGACCCCGAGTCCTGGAGTTGTTGCGGTTGTGTCAAATAGGTTGTATCTTTAGTTGGTCCTAGTTCCCACCTAGTAAGTCATCACCTAGATGAATCATCCTGATGTTCGCATTCTTTTCTTCATCTACTAGCTTCATTGGTTGCTTTTCTTTTTTCTTTAGACAGAGGTCAAAAATGGAGTTTCTATTACAAAATGTTTGAATCACTTTTTATCTTTCTTAAACCCAATTCTAGGTTCCTCTCTCTGCTCTCGTTTTTCATAAGTTTGGATGAAGGTGTCACAGTTCCCCATAATCTTTCCAAGGTTTGGTACCATAGGTTGTCAATCTTGATGATCGTCAATGATCAAGTATCCAAAAGGCCTTTGCCTCATAAAAATTAAAGTGACACACGAGTGCCACATAAGCTTTCTATTTCGTCCTCTTCTCTAGTGGTGGGCCTATGTAGAAACCAAGGTGTTCATGATTTGAACCCTAATATGCCATGATTGCACCTTTATTCAAGAAATTATTTCATTGTAATAGGTAATTAATGAAGGTGGCGAACTATACACACGTATTTGGCACCACCTAGAGCATGCAATTTCTTTTATAACACTCTACCTCTTGTCATACTACAAATTTGCAAAGGAAATTGAATGAACAAGACTGATATTGTGGCACACAAGGAAGGTATATCTTGAGAAACTAAGAAGTCAGCTACCAAGGGTTTCAACGTTGCATTCTGAAAAAGATTGTTATCATAGTAAAACCAAGCATTCCTCGAATAATAGAAACTTTATTATTCATTTTACACATGAAAGTCTTAAGATAATGGTATTTCCCTTAATAAATGAAATGTTGATTATTCTAATGTAAATTTAACCCAATTGTGAATTGAAAGTTTTTATAAATTTTAAAGATAACTAGTTAAAATTAACCCTAACTCACACACAAGGCACATATCTAAAAAATTTAGAACATCCCGATGAGAATGAGTACTTCCAAAGCAAGGTGAGAAAATGAATTCAGATATTGCGCTTCGCAATCTATAACAATTGGCCAGATAGCAAATGATTCCCATTCAAGATGGTTCTCTAATGTTGAATTCCTCACACGGGCCCAGCAAGAAAATGCCTCCTAATATACAAAGATTGTTATAGAAAGTGGGTTACATTTAGCAGGAGGGTTTCTACTAGCAATAGAGGCCCTTGAACTAGTTATGGAATGTTTAAATTACTACAACCTAGATAAGAGATTTGTTGTCAATGAGGGAAGAATCTACGTAGATCTCTCCAAGAAATGAATTGTATATACATTTGGGTTTCTCACATTTCATTAAATGAACCCTATAGATGTAAAGATGAAGGCTAAAACCTACCTAAGTTTCAAAGAGTAGAATAGAAAAATTATGAGCACCCAATGGTGTCAGGAGGAAATTAGAAAACAAACTAATCCAATTCTAAGATCTATGTTCAAAACAGATGTTCAAGATATCATAACTATGCTAAGTAGGATAGTTGGACTATGAGATGATAGTAAATTCACATCATGGATGTTTCTAATAATAGCTAAATTAATGGAATTACCTATGCAAATGCATTGGGGATGTTTTATTAGTGACAGGTTCCATGATCAATTAAAGGTATTTCCAAATTCAAGATGTTTTTCTATGTACTCATATGTGATCTATTCATGCACCCTAAGGGAAAATAAGCAAGGGTTGAATAGAGTCGATACCCTTGGCAGAGAAGTAGGAAAAAATCGAATATATCATCATTTACCATTCATGAATACAAGGAGCATTATCAAAGAGTCAATGATGTGTTTTCCATTAAGTTGGTCAAAATAATGGAAGTTTAAAAAGCTAAAAGGTTCTCTAGAAGCACAAAGAAATATTGAATAGGTTGGAGGCTGGTACATTTAGTTTCCCACTTTCACCTATATCAAGGTGGAAGAGTTTGAAGGATATCCCTTCATGTTGTCCAGGCACTAATAGAGCCCTCAAAATTCTTAATATTTTGAGACCTTTTTGTGCTTGATATTAGCATGTCACATGTCACCCACTGGTATGGGTTTAAGGTTTTACTTAGGTAACCTAGTTGCCTAATTAATCCATCTCCAAGCCTTGGGCATTTTTTTTTTGTTGACTGATTATCCCAGTTTCTGGTGACATAAGTTGTATTCTGATCCATAGTTATGTGTTCCTTATTAGCCCCCTTCACTTAGGTTATTCAGTCATCTCCTATTGCAAAGCATTTTAATTCTGCCAATGTTGGGTTCTAATATTTGGTTCATAAATGACTTAAGTTTAAGTCATTGATCTCCAAGGGTAAATCATCGTTAGCCTAGTCAAGGCCCTCTTTTATGAATAAATTTGTTGTGTGTACAGGTTTGAAGATCACAATATTGTGGGATTCAATTTGAGCCGCTCCCCGTTGGCTCACACATTCTAAGTGACTACAATTTATTTATGGCAAGGTCAGTGAAATGTTGACACATGGTTGATTGGGAAAGTGGGTCTATCCGTTGTGTTTCATTCCAAAGATCAAGCTTTTAAGATCAATGGTGATGGTTGAAAGATGAAAGATGATCACCATTGTTCCCTGCCAGCTTGCAGAAAAAGATGCAGGCTCGTTAAAAGCAACGAGACCCATGAGAATCTGCCACGTAAACTCTATGGCTATTGGTGGGTGGAGCACACAAATGAGTGGAGAAGGTCCAGTTGGCATGTTTCTATTGGCCATTTTTCCAGGATGGAGTAGTGATGTAAATTCAAATGACATTGACTTAATCTAAGTCATTCGAGAAGGCCATGTTAGCCAAAAATCGACGATGCACATTAAAAGTTGTGAAGTACACCCGTTGCAATTGTTTCACTACATGCAGGTGAGAAGTAATGACAGAGGTGACCTGTAAACCTATTCAATTCCTTTCAAAATTTATGTATACAGCCAGTTCTTTCCAATTTGGGATCTGAAGACGTGTTTGGGGCAATATGGAGAATTGAAGGAACTAATTTGTAGAAGTCATTCTAGCTGGTATTAGGGTTTATCACAATTGAAAGCTATAAGTATGACAAACATAGTTTTATGCTTTTCCAGTATTTTGAATTAGGACTTTCTTTCAATTTTCTTTCAAACGGGTGGGTTTATTGCTTTGCTTTTATTATTTTGAATTAGGGTTAATTATGCTTTTAAAAGGCCATAACCCTGTGAAGTCTTATGGAATTAGCATTCATTCTAAGTCATAGGTTGCAATTAGGAAGTTTATAGTTAAAATTCTTCCCATTAAAACTCTAGTATACATAAAACCCATGGCTCCCAAAGTATAGATTGCCACCTCTTCAACCGAGTCCAAATCATTCTCCTAGGATGTAATTGACTTGCTTCCCCCATCTACGAGTAAGAAATTGGAAGCAAAGGTCTTGTTTTAGGTCCCTACTATGAGAGAGGGAGTGATGGATAAAGCTTGCTTCATAAAGGGTGTCGAAGCACCCTACATTGGAGGTAGTTGTTTCAACATTGGTTCATGAACAAGAACCTTGGAGCTCCTCTCAGTAATCCTTGGAGGTTGGATATGGGAAATGTAATTATCCCCAATGTATACATGCATGTTGATCTTTTGAAGGATATCACCTCAAATTATGACCTCGTTTCTAGGGTGGTCAGGACATTTGATGGGGTAAATATGGAAAGGATAACCAGGAAGGAAATTGGAGAAATTTTGGACTTGTATGAGTGGAGTCTAGATATGGTCCCTTTGGACATGGATGATATTAGAAGAGAATACAACAATACCAAGGTGTTCATTAGAACAAAGATGTTGCCTCTGCATACTGTAATGACCAAAAATGGGAAACACAAGAAGCAGATTAAGATTGATGAAAAGGAGTTTGAGCCTTTCCCAATGAGCTATTTTGCTAGTTATTTCAAAAAGATTGTGTATTCTCTATACCAAATCATTGGTTCTACCCCACGTGACACTTTACAGAAAGAATACAATTATCTGGCTACACATTTACAACACCAACCATACAACATTGTCTTTGATTAATATGGTACCTATTTGGTAGAACATATCCATAAAGGCCTAGTTGAGCTGAAAGAAGGAAAGTAATGGGAAAAGTTCTCGTGGTATTCAGTGATAATGAAAATGTTTTTGCATAGAGGACAAAAGGTTTTTGAAAAGGATATCACTTTGAGAAGAAAGGAGGAAGGTGTTGACTTTCTTGTTTAGTGTTGGACTCGAATTCTAGACAAAGATGACAAGAAATACGATTTTGTAATGTTTTGAAGTGCTTTTGCATCCAAGATAAGGAGGTCCCTAATATTTGAACTACCAAGAATTCTGAGAGAAATTCACGAGTTCTTGAGACCCATGGAGATGAGACTAGACTTGAATTTGAGTCATAAATGGGGAGACTTGATTTTATATCCTGACAAATTTTTTTTAGGGTATATGGCAACAGTCTGGACCCATATGTCTTGCCAAGGGATGTTCCTTTAAGGATAGGATTCCTTGAGATCATGAGGCAACTAGGAGCTTCACAAATAGTGCATCTACCTGATACATCAAGGAAAGGATCATTCTTTCCAAAGTGGACAATGTTTGTTGATTATATTTTCATAAAGGGGGCATGGAAGCAAATGGTACATCTGCTGGCACCTTATAAGTTGATGAATATGCACCCAAGGAATCATGATCCTGAAGGCTTCATTATTAAGCTAAAAGAAGATAATAAAATGGGTACTTCTATGCATGTTTTTTATTATCCTGAAGATGTCATTAGGAATGTTTTTTAGCCCTGAAAACAAGATGAAAGGAAGGCTAAATACCTTGCTTATAAGAATATGGTAGAAGCAAAATGAAAGAGGGACCCCCAATATAATCCTTTTCCAAACATACCTAATGAATTTAGTAGAGTCATGCATGTTATGGACAACTTTGAAAGTGTAGTTAGTATGTTAAGGGAACAACGAGAAGTCATAGATAAAGGAAAAGTAAGGGTGGTTGAAGAACATGCTGAAGTGACATTGGAAGAGAGACCTACATACCAACCACCCAAGCAATTAAGAATTTATTCCAGGAGGAGGAAAGAAATAGACAAAGAACAAAGCTTACCAACCCTAGTCACTTCTAAGGGGCCAAAGGAAGATTCTCTTGAGAATTTCCATCACCACCCACACAAGATCCTTTGCCTATGATTGATCTTGTTTCTCCCCCTACAAGCCCTGTCCCTCCCGAGCAACCACTTTTAAACAAGCAAAGGACTAAAGTAGGAGTGGTTGAGTACTCTGATACAAAGGGGGATGACATATATATCACTCCTGAGGATATGCAGCTAGGAATGTCTCCTCCTTAAAGGGAAATTATCTCAAGTTCAGGACAGAGCAGTCTCAGATTGGGAAATTTTTTCATTAGTGGTCTAAACACTGTAGATGACTTGAGAGTAGAAGTTTGTAAGGAGTTTATGAAAGATAATTCCTTTATTGAAACATCTATATTCAAATATTTCTAGTCAAAATCTAAAAATATAGAATATATAGAGAAGGTGGCCATTGAAAGGATTTTGCATCCAAAATTTCCTTAAAGTGTCATCCAAGAAAATGTGAGAAGCATTATGAAGGATGAGTTTCAAAAGATTAATGCCCAGGGGGGCAGGATGCTTGTAAAGAAGAGTAGTGTGATATTGCTAGTTCTATTGTTCTAGATGCCATAAGGAGATCTGAAAGGCCTCTATTGCAAAAAAAGAAGAACTAGATATGGCACTTCAGGGTTCAACATTTAGTGAGGATTGAGATTTATTGGAAATATGGTCATTATCTTGAGGATCTAGGAAACCAGCCCTTGCAAAGCCATCAGATTTAAGTGGAAAATTTCTTGTGAAGAGAGTTACTGATACCCCAACTTTGGAAGTAGCTGACATGGTTGTTAATGTGGCTAGGTTCACTAAACCAACTGTGGAAAATATCACCTTGGAGAGGGATGATCTTAGGAATAAATATTGAGAGCTTCTCAATGAATATGATAATATCCAGAGGAAGGTAGTTGTATTAGAAACTGAACTAGCATTCTATAAAAAAAGGGGAGAAGTGCAAAGAGAACAGAGTCAACCCAACTCAAGTCACCCACCTCTGATGTCTCTAGTTGCATCTTCTCAACATTCACCTTCAAGCCAAGCCTTAGCAATAGTACCATATAGTTTGGGACAAGGATCACTCTTAGTTGAGGAATCGTGCCAACCAAGTCCCAGCTTGTCTAGTGAACAAAAAAGGGAGAAACGTCTCCTACAAATTGAAACATATAAGGGGTTACTGGAAAAGGCTCAAGGCACAATGTATGGAAATGTATCAAAAAAATTCATACTTTTTTGAAGCATTTGAATGAGAAGATCTAGGTTAGAATGAATAGCATGCATGACAACTATGCCCTGATGATGTGAGAAATGGGATTGTCCCAAACAGACAAAGAGTTAGCCATGCCAATCTTGAACAAGTGGATCCCAAGAGCTGAGAGATTGATGCTAATAGCAATTGGAGCTAGCCAACATGAAGATAAATATCCCCATGTGCTTCTGACATATACATTTGTGTGTGAACTGAGTGAGCAAATTTTTTAAGGATACATAGCTCTATTGGAGAAAAAGATAAGAGAATTAATTGCTCAGTATGATTTTGCAGATTTTTCACCATTTCCAGATATTCTGCTTACTAATTATCAAGTGAAATCATTGCAAGTATGGAAGAAAGAGCTGGATAAGGTTATAGATTCCTAGGTGAATGAAATTTGTATGGAGATTGATATTAATGTCTTTAATGACACTTTGGGAATGTTGACATTTATTGTTAGATTTCTAGAGGACTTTGAAAAGGAATCCAATTCCATAATCACCAAGTACTCCCCATACAGGAAGACATTAGGTAAAGTTATTGATTTCAACTAGCCATCTGATGAGGAATATGAAGAATTGGGAAGAGTATTGGTTGGCCGATTTGGTTTGTAGACATGGATGTGAAACATATAATTGGTCAAGTATTGTATAGTTTTGGCCTCAAGGGTTACAATGTATAAAATATATGTTTCATAGGAAGGTATTAGTTATTGATGATGTGGAATGTTAACTGAGATGCAAATTCATTTTTGGTCTACAACATTTTGTCATCTTTTTTGATGAGATGAATGTGCTACGATGAAGAAAATATTCCTTTTGACATGTGATTTTGGGAAGGAAAAGTTGTTCCTTATAATGAATGTAAACAATCTTTGTCTCATATGTATTCCCTTCATTTATGCAAATATAAATGAATTAGGGAATATGTTTTGTAACAATCGAATTAGAATGTGACATGTGTACATTTGGCCTGAAGCTTGTTTTTGTTCCCCTATTCTATAAAAGGGAGTCCAAGGCCATTTGTGCAGGTCATTTGTTGAATTATAGAGCTGAATTGTGAAAATTTGAGAACACAAAGTGAATATGTTGAGTCTTTATCTAATACTTTGAGTCTATGTAGCATATTTTATTAAGTAAATGGTTTTTGAATATATCTGAATGATAATGGAGATTTTCTGAGTCTATAGTCTCTCCACTTTGATACAAATTATTAATTAAATTATGATCAAAGATCATTTCCTTAATTGTCATCATTTCACACTTTGATATGTGTTTTGGTTTTGGCTCTTGTTCATAGAGCGAGTTAAAATGCTTAAATCAAATCATGAATATGTTGAGTCTTTATCTAATACTTTGAGTCTATGTAGCATATTTTATTAAATACATGGTTTTTGAATATATCTGAATGATAATGGAGATTTTCTGAGTCTATAGTCTCTCCACTTTGATACGAATTATTAATTAAATTATGATCAAAGATCATTTCCTTAATTGTCATCATTTCACACTTTGATATGTGTTTTGGTTTTGGCTCTTGTTCATAGAGCGAGTTAAAATGCTTAAATCAAATCATGAATTCATATGCATGGTCATTGGATTTGATAAGTAGTCTTTAGAATTTGGTTACAAATTTGTGAATTGCAAAGTGATGTCACTTAGATATTAAATGTTCATAATTAAATATACCTTATATTGCAATTTGCTTAGACTCCTAGCCTGTAGATAATGGCACTGATCCTAATATCTTTAAGTCTTTATCATGGTTCTAGTTATGTGACTTAAGAAAAATCTTCTAAAATAATCACTGATCTATCTTTTAAGTTGTTGTAGTTTGTATTATCTTATGTTCTTGACTTAAGATGTATAATTCATTCAAGGAAATGCCAACTTCTTGGATAATTTCTTCTTATTAGTCATGGGTGAGAATATATCTACTTGAATATGTAATGTGTGTGTAAATTGTTTGAATACATTATATAATATACATTGTGGGACCACCCTCCCAGGTTTTGCAAAGCCTGAAGTGTAGGAGATAAAGTGATTGATGATATATCTCATTTGTTGGCCAATTATCTTGTAGTTATCCGAGAATTGAGTATGGAAAACTCATAGGTATCTAGCAAGATCTGATTGGTTCGTTGTAAATAACCAACAGGTACGGTATAGATAAACTAGTATTATTGGAATTGGTAATACAGTTGAAGCTATCTCAAGCTCTTTACAATGTGACACATAAGAAAATTTCTCTCAAATTTCCCATTATAATGGGAAACTACAAATGCAATGTAGTTAAAGCAAATGGTTTGTGTGAAGAGGAGTTAAGGATGTATAAACTGGAGTACTTTCCACACCAAAGAATTAACTATGATCTAGAAGGGAATATTTCCAAGGGGATAGCCAGTAAGAGTGGTCATGTTTATCATTTAGAATATTACTAGCTCAATTTCAATGACGAGCATAAAGTAAGGCAGAGATTATAGGAAAGGTGTTCATTGCAATCGATGCAGATTCTTGCGATCCATGACATTTCAGATCAATTGGAAGAAGATGATGGAAAAGTATTGAATCTGGCTTATAATGAAACTAGGGTCTATGATGAACCTATTCAGGATTCATATTATGAAAGTAGAGAAATAACATCTGTTGAGGAATTTTCTAAACTAGTTTTAATGTAGACTTAATGCTAGATATAATATTTTTGTAAATATTTAAGAAAAGTTGGGATAGGGCCGACATAATCGCTTGATACAAAGAAGAAACGAAGAGAAGAAAATGAGCTTGATCATGAGGAGCCTACTAAGAAAAAGAGAAAAGTCAGTAAAGCAACTACATCTATGCATATTGGAGAGAAAACTCCTGATGCTTCAAGCCAAGGAGTTTCATTGAAACTAGCTAGTCAGCATAAAGAAACTGAACTAGGTAAGGTCCAAACAATAGTGAAGCATAAAGTGGCATCTTCTTCCACAGAAAAAAAGAAAGACTCAACCTATGAAAGATGAAGAGGTGGGAATGATAGAGAATACTCTTACACAGACAAGGTCTACATCCTAGAGCGTTGCAACATTATTTACTTCTCCCCCTTCAACCAATATGGCTACAATAAAATAAACACTAAGAAAGACTCATGTGGTCCTAGATGAGAGTTATGAGCTAGATGAAGATCAAATCAAGGAGAAAATGGATAAATTGGGTGCCATGTGGGAACACGTAAAGGAAAATAAGTCTAAAGATAAGCCCATGGTACAACCAGTGGTGTAAGAGATTCTATATATAGGGTTGATTCCTATAAATGTTGAAGAAGAAAAATTCATAAGAGGAAAACTTGCTCTAGAGGCGGGGAACCCTGGAATTCTTGTTGAAATAGAAACAAGGGAGATTGCAGGATAAGATCCCACTGATGATATTAATATAGAAGACCTAATTGATTCCCAACATGATCAAAATGATGTTGAACAACCACACGCTTTTGAAAACTCAAAGAAGACCAGGATCAAATTTAAAATAAATAACCTTCACAAACCTCAGGTGATGGGATAGGAGATGAAGAAAATCTTGATGGGTAAACCCACAAAAGTGGTTTACAATTCCAATGAGGAAGGAAAAGTTACAAAAAATGACCCCATGAAAAAAGTTTTGGTATTTGGGGGTTCAAATGAACCCAAAGGGGGTTCACTGGAACCCCCCTTTGAGTGAAATAAGCAAAGAAATTGGTTGTGGAAAGGGGTTTCACTTGAACCTTTCCCCCCTTCTCCCCCTCTAGCACCGAAAAACTTTTTTCCCTTTGAAGCTCGAGTTGAGGATGAAAATGGAGGAGAATTCATAGACCCAACTGGATGATGGTAGTCTTGAAATGAGCTATCCAACAAATATAATTTTAATATGTTTTGGTTTTATTATGTATTTGGTTTTAGTTTTATTAAACATAGGTTTTTCACCAAAAATCAAGCTCTTTGTTCTGCATGCAAAAATAGTAGATTATCAATTTTATTTTTAAGTGCACTAGATATTGAAGTCCTTGATAAAAAAAAATCAATTTCGATACATACAAAAAAAGTTACGTTGTATATGGTCTGCCTATGTCTGATTATAATTGGTTTGACTTTGAAACTTGATTAAGGAAAAATATTCAATAAAACAATGTGAAATGAATTGGAAGCACTAGATATCATACTTACAAATATAAATTCATTTTTTTTTAATTTTATCCTTCATGGAAAAAAGGTTATGTTGTATACGGTGAGCATCACTCCTTAAAAATGGTGTTTACTGAAAAAAACAAGTTTTCAAAGGAGATCGAAAAAGAAGTGCAATATGATTCCAAATTTTTTGAAAAAATATATTTAGAATCTACAATTTTTTTTTTCAGAAATCACTAGTTGACATCATCTTCAAATTCCTCATGCTTTAGCCACTATAGGTGCCCGAAAGTGAATATTTAGTTAGAAAAAAATATTTTATTGTCTAGTTTGGCCAAAAATTGTAAACTAGTATTATGGAATCACCTTGATATGACATGATATGAAGAAGGTGATGTCCTAGGAACTAATACTAAACACCTAGCTGGATAGGAAAATATAAGTCTTGGAAATGAGAGACAATGTTGAATATTAGTAATCCAGAATCCACGCTAGTGAATGCTAAAGATGTTCTAGTTTCAGAGGATGTGATAGATAAAGTGGAAAAAGTATGAGGAGAAGTTTCTAAGCATGCTAAAAACTAGGAATAGAGAAATGTTACAAAGGTAGAATACAATGAAGATATGCCTAATTGGTTGATCAAAGAATTAGCTTCCCCATTGGAAGTGGAATTAGTACCTATAGATCTCAAAAGTTTAATGTAGGAAGTGGAAACTCCTAAACCTAGGTGAAGAGCTAGAAAAAAACATGTCATGTAGAAAAAATTAGATGGAGGTAGAATGCTTTATATAGCTACTTTGGTAGTAGATAAAAATAGACATGAAATAATTCCTAAGGAGTATAGAATAAAAAGAATCAATGTTGGACATTCATCCTGGATGCAAGAGTTAGAAGAAATGAAGATGAACTTATATACAACTATTGCCAAGGTGCAAAAAAGTAAACAAAAGAAAAGAGAGTTGAATGAATGGATTTCCAACCTTGAGAATTTTATAAAATCATTAACCCAATCTAGTCAAGCATAGGATGAATTTCCTTAGAATCTAGTACTTATGTCATAGGTGCAGGTGGATGCTATTGCAACACTTCACCACAAAATGAATGTATTTGAAGAATAGATCAAATATTAGGTAAGGAAAATAGAATATCTCATCACAGATGCAATTGGGAAGTACAAAGAGGCATACCATTGGTTTGAAAAATCCAAAAGATTTGAAGGAGAATACAGATTTCACCAAGAGAAAATTGATGATAAGAGGCGAAGCTTAGAAGCTCTTATTCAAATAGATGTCTAGGAATTGATAAGAGAGAAGATAATATTGAAATAAGAAGTTCCAATATGTAAAAAATGGAAGAAACAATTAAGTTTGGAAGGTGACACTTTGGTACAATGTATAGAAGGATTTGAGAAAATCACTGAGAGATGCAATAGATTGATTGAAAAAGATAAATATTTCATTAAGATGCTAGCATGGTAGGATTGTGATACTTAGACACTAGGACATGAGAGTAAGCAAGTAAAATATTTTAAGGAATGGATTGAAAGAGTAAACAAAGACCTTATTCAATCGCTAAATTGGGAATTTATCGATGAGATTATACACTATAGAAACACCATGGTTAAGTATGAAACAAAGAAAATGCAAAGGAATGCAAACATCCTATAGATATTAGAAGACTATATCAGGCTTAAGTACAATTGGAAGGAAATCCAAGTGATTTCAAAAGAATGTATGTATCAAGTATTAACTTCCTTCCAAGAGTATCAATTGAAGAAAGGTGGAGAAGGGTTCCTGAAATCAGAACTCAAGACAATGCAATGAATCACTGGGTATTGGATACCAGAAGTATCACAAGGATATATTAAAGTTATTTTTGTAGGTTGTTCCCGGTCCTAGTGAAGGTTTCCTATCTAGTATTCTAAGGAATACTAATGGTCTTGCTTTGTGTGGAGCGTTGCGACCCAGAGCTTGAAGTTGAAGACTGTTGCTATTGAAGAAGTCAAAGCTTTGAATTTTTCTGGAAAATTCCAATGACAATTGGCATCTACCACATGCTATCTTTTGATTTGCTGTTGATGATTTCCTTTGAGACTTTAGTTTGAAACTTTGGGGCCTTGTTCTTTTAAAAGGTTGTTTATTGCTTTATTTTTATTTTAAGTTCAAAATTTGTGGAAGTCAAAAGGGCCAAAACTTATGTAAGTTTTGTTCTTTTATCCTATTTTCTGAATCATTTCGGATTAAAAACTTGTATTCACATAGAGCTTAATCAATATCAAATCCAATTTGAAAGCTACCAATCTCATGAACCTTTTATAGCTAGTTTGTTCATTGAGCTAGACAAGACTCTATGCTACGTTTTTTAAGGGTGCATACAAAACCTACTTGGTGTCCAAACTAAACCCCTTTCTTTAAAATCTTGCACCATTCTATGCCTAGATATGAAATAATCTAGTGACATATAGAGTGGTTTTCTTTGATTTGATTAAATTTTGGGGCATGCGCGGAGAAGACTTGGGAGAAATTTTACATTTCAAGTATTTTTGATGCTTTATTTTAGATTAGATGTTAACTTCAAAAAATGTTTCAAGAAAGAGATGAATGAATGGAAATATTATTACAAATCTTTTGTTTCCATGAAATTGTTGAATGCTTAAAGCTAAATCTACTTAAGTGATAGAAAAGTTGTTTGATTTTCATGAAATGTTATTGTAAATCTATTGATTTTATGAAATTGTTTAATGATTGGATTGAAAATATTGCATTTGATGCCTATGATTCCTTTAAGAACTAAAAAGAACCATATACCCCTTGAGATTAATAGCAATATCACATCATACCCTATAGAGAACCTAGTATGGTCAAGACCTAACTACTAGAGCCTTGGGATTAAGCTCAGTCAACATTTCCCCTTTCCTAGGACTTTTTCGGTTACCCTAGTTTAGTCTTTCAAGTAAAGATAGGTTCTTCATGGTTTTGCTGTGAGGATTTTATTTTCACTTTTGTTGTGACTAACATCATGAACAAAAACTACCAAATTAGAAATTTATGATTTCAAATGTTAGGTTCACCAAAATGAAACATAAAATTGTGGTACACCCTAATGACCTAAACTATATTTTCCCACCATTTCTAAGATTTCATTACGATGCAAATCAACGAGGTGCATACATTGACTTTCAATCTCCTAGGTGAGTCTGTAGAAACTTAAAAATGAACTAGGCCTGCAAGCTCTATTTTTACCACTTTCGTCCTAGCATAATTATGACATCTTAATTATGTCCTTGGTCCACATTCGACTATTGATTAAATAATTTATAATTATTCAATTAATTCATGTCCTTTTATTCTTCATGATTATTAAATAAATAAATTCT